>MU693510.1:0-35860 GCA_026770625.1 Nicotiana glauca
TTAGGCCTAAATTAAATATTTATGCTAAAAATGTGGAAATTCTCGGGGAGGGTCAAAAATCACGTGTTTACAATAACCACTCCTCAGATCAATCATTCATGAAGCCACTTCTCTTTTGGCAAGGACCATGGCAATTTCTATGCCGAACATCGATATTATCCTTCCAACATGCGGAAATAAAATCCGTTTGTATTCATTATAGATCCCAACAATCTCATTTAATCTAACACAACTAATCTGGTGACATGACACATCAATACAAACTAAGGCCATAACTCGTGCAATCCGCGCACAAATAATCAACAATCCAAACATACTCAAATCATGAAAATGACTCAAATAAGAGAGCTGTACCGCAAACTCACTAGTACCACCACTACAAATTGCTAAGAACCCGTCACACATCGTAAAACCAGAACATACAAATCCAACCCGAAAGGTCATACCTCCACCTAACTTTCTGCAATGTGCGACCCTATCCGCATACTGGATCACATGAGACACCTCCAGTCACTATGCTCAAAATCGACAACCACACGCAATTTGATGTCTAGAACCAAAGCAAATCATCATAACCACGGCGAGGCAAATGACATAACATCACACAAACCCGAAAGGACACAACTGATATGACATCTACCGAGCAATACCCAATACTCTTCCCGCTCTAATTCTACTAAGAGACCCCAATAAAACCGCACCACATGTGCCTATAACCAAAAAATCCTAATGCCTCGCAACACGGAAAGGTAACTCATAGATCTTCCCAGATCACTAATAAGCTTAATAACAATCGAATTAACTCATCCCTCAACAATACAACTCAAAGTCAACCAAGCCTACTCGATGTAGAACATACCTCCATATTTGCCTACCGATGAACCCCTTATCAAGGAGTTCCTGAAGCTGCCCTTTTAACTCCATCGGTGCCATACGATACTGTGCCCAGCACCAAATCAATATCGAAATCAACAACCTTGTCCATACCCAATATCGCACCAACATCTAGCATGCTAAACAATAAGGATCCACTCGGGTCTCCAAACCTCCAATAGTAACCACACAAGACCGATATACGCAGTCCACAACCACGACCTAACCTTTTTATGAGAACTCCCAATCTCAGATTCCACACAACACGGGAATCAAAATATACTATCCCGACTCCACCGTCTGAATATACAACACACCTCTAATACACAATCATCCCACGAGAGGTACTCCTATAATTCTTCCATGCCATCAAGAAAACTTGAATATCAACAGTTGATCCAACAAAAGAGTTCTGCAATAATAATAAAGTATCCTCAACTCAAACACATCGCCCTTTCTAAATGTACACCTCTATCAAGCCACACCAATCATTGACCTCATTTGTCTAGTCATCTAAAACTGTCCATGCTACCTAAGAATTTGCGATCTTCCTTTCAAAACTGAACTGTGACCTTACACATGCAAATCTCAATCCTACACAACATATCGCATATACTATACCATCCTAGGATAAACATAAGAACTTCATATCCCTTCCGAGCCACAAGCAGCTACGTACTCAACTTGCCAAGAACTTTCCATTTGATCTAGAAGAAAATCACTATTCATCACATGCTCCCCACGCTAGTAGAAAATACACCTCTCTCACCGTAGTAGAAACCATCAAGAATTCTCCGAATTCCATTTGCACAAAACTAAACTGTCAGGGCTGAATCCTTCTAACTCAACCAAGCTCTGCAAGTCACTAAAACACAACCCAAGAGCATTGCCGCGAAACACCTGTAGAAACTCATTGCCTCGTAAGCACCCAAAGAACTAGTCATATCTATACCATGCTGATCGGGCCTACTACCAAGCTATCCTATCTATCCAAGTTTCCTTCTAATTTACCTTCAACTTGATACTCTTTCTTGCTATAATACCACAATTCCTCTACCCAAACTCACCACACAAGACCCAAGCATAAAACCACACAGTCTAAGGCTCATTTTCTGTTGAATACTCTCTTTACTATTTCCAAAAGCACCACATTTATAATACCTACCCTGAAGGGACTTCCTGCGAATCCAAAGCCATTACCTTTACCTTCCCGATACTGATATATAGAATCCCGTAATGATATAAAAATACCACGAGTCTTGACACCCTCCAATGCAAACCTCAGTTTCTAGCCAAATATACAACTCAAAAATCTCCAATTATTACATGTAAAATATTGAACCCATTAGAACCATTCTCGAGAGTCATCCACTCTACTCAAATCGCAATTAGACTGATCAAACAGACAGGCCGACCTGTGCTCCAATAGCACTCCAACACCATAGAGTATAACCTTACCTTAATACAACCAAGCAACTTCATGATCTATGCACCGCACATCCTTTACCGATAATCACATAATCAATACCTCAGTGCTCAATCTACAGGCAAAACCTGGCCTCAAGCCCTCCAAACTGGCCCAACATTATTGCACAGAAATCACATCTTGCCCCTTGATCAGGGGATCATAAGCCGTCAATGTACAGCTGATACCGAGCGCTCATGTGCGCATACAAATGCATGGGAGGAATTCAAAGAGTTACATTTCAAGCTGAATCGAGGACATATAATAAAAATTCAAGAATATGGAGTTTGGTCCTAAAGGTTCTTCAGCCTCCTAAGCATAAGCACAGACCTCTCCGTACAGATCCGCGAGACTTTACTAAACCTGCTCATGAGTCGTGAGACCTATGTAACCTAGGCTCTAATGCCAACTTGTCACGACCCTAAACACAGACCAGGTCGTGATGGCACCTCTCGTGAAGACAAGGCCAGCCAATACAAACCCCAAGCTCAATTAACATATATCATGATTGATAACCAAACCATTAATAAGGATAAATCTCAAAATAAAGTGAAATGTATCAACTACGGAAACAAAACACAGCCCAACATCGGGGTTTCACAAGTCACGAGCATCTACTAAGGTCTGAATACAACTAAGAGTCTAAAAATCTATCACACCTCCTTTTTCCGCTTAGGGCTTTACTACACCCCAGGGAAGGGACGTAATAAAGAAAGGAGTTTTTCCAATTAAAGGACAATCAAAACGGGATTCGTTTTATTAAAGATTCAGAGTCGCCACTTGGGAGATTTATAGTGTCCCAAGTCACCGATTTGAATTCCGAATCGAGGAAAGGGTTTGACTCTGTATTACAGTCGCGAACCAGAAATCCGAATAAGGAATTCTNATCAATTATTAAAAAAGTGAACGTAGTTTAAGAACAATATTTTTGGATTACGTCACATGAAATGCACCCGGATCCTCGACACATTCTTATTCAACGTTTTCGGATTTGGATTTAGATCGCATGAAACGCACACCCGTATTAGGAAGGTAAGATTATTTAAAATCGCGTCTAAAGAGGCTAACGTGTTGTTATATTTTGGGAAGACCGTGAAATTTGCTAAACGGCCCGTCCCGAATCTAAGTAATTTTGTATAGATGATTAATGAGGGCCTCGCAATTTTGGGTTTTTGTTCGGCGTGGCTCATCTTATTTTTATTAAGGGCCAACTTAAAGCAACTACAATTTTTCTATTTATTATTTGTCTCTAAAAGGCCAATTAACTTACAATTATAAATTCGGGCCTCGAATTCAAGTCCAAATTCAAACAAAAGGGAAGACCCTTTTAGCTTGAACCCGCTACCTAATTCGAAACCCAATTTTATATCATGGCGTTTTAACTTTGCGAGGGCCATAGAAATTCAACTAAATGGTGCGGCTCGAATTCTAAGGATCAATTCAAGATTAATTAAAACGAGGGCCGTGCAATTATTATTTTGATTTGGCATGGCGCCCCTCGAATTATTCTAACCAAGTCACAATAAAGATAACGTCGAAACAAAAACTAACACGTGATAAATTCTCTAATGAAACTTTGCAATCATCAATTCAGTAATTTGTTCCATTACTACTAACATACTGCATATGTCGAATTAACTTTTCAAACTTCACTACCAATCAAACAAAATGCCTTTTATTCCAAGAGTTCAAAAGAAACAATTTTACATAAGAATTCAAAAGAAAATCCATTTAACTATTCGAATTGTATAGCCTGATAATAATTTTTAACAACTAACTTCAACCATTGTCCTAGTATTACTTTTTTCCACTCAGACTAGTATAATACACAATCAAATAAACATCTTCTACAAAGAAATGTTACCTTCTTTTATGAAATTCCATTTCACCTTACTGACTAATGACAATATAGGTACACACACACACTAAATGTAGCACTAGAAACACATTCCTGTATAGAAAGCAGAAGCAAATACTTGACAAACAGTGAGAAGCACGCCACACATGAAGTCTTATAATATATCAATAGCAAAGCTCATCCTCCTCTCCTCTAACACATTAAACGTCAAAAATATACCAAAACAATACCACCAATTCTCATTACCTCAAAATTAAACACCGATAGAAGTGACAGTTTCGAGTTCTGAAGAAGAATAGCTATGGGGGAAAATTAGGTAAAAAATGATTGGATTGACTTTGCTTATTGGCTTTTCCTATCAGTTTTGATTTTTTATAGCTTTGTCTGAAGAACAACCTTTCGTTTGTGACTCTGCCCTTACTTGAAAAGTTGAAATGATGAGAAGAATAACGTTGCTTACAAATCGAGAGTTACAAGGAACCAACGATATGCAAGTTGCATGAAAGAAATCGCTAAATAAAAACCGAAGCAAAAGTTGTAATGAAATAGATAACAAACATGTAAGACTTTTCTAACCAAAACAAACGGATTGCAGATTCGAATACTTACATATAATCTAAAACCAAACGAGAACCTTGAACAAGGAAACCAAACGACTTGCCGGAACCTCGACGACAACTTCCAGCGATCTCGAAACTCGCCGGAAAAATAGTAACTTCGACGGACAACCTACTAAATTCTGCCGGAATTCGAACGAGAGAATAATGAAATGAACCAGGCGACTAGAACCTCGGTCGAACCTAACTCACAGCTACTGTCCCTTTCTCGTTCTATGCGTGTGTGTGTATGGCTGCTGGTTCATTTTCCGGCAAGCTCGCCGAGCGGCGTTGAGGTAGTCGCTGGTTTTAGGATAGTTTTCAGTTGGCCTTTGAATGGGTAATGGTTATTGAGTCAATGAGAAAGAAGAAGGGGATAAGTAGTGCTGTTAAGAGAATGGGACAAATGGGTAATGGCTGAAGCTTCCTGGGAATTAGAGATGAGCTCCTCCTATTTGGAAGATGCGGCTGCCCTTTTTAATTTTCTAGGCGTTATTCTTTTCCATTTTTAACTCCTCCCTTTTGTATTTTTTGTATATATTTAATGTCATGGGTCTTGTGTGTGGGGGTAGTTTTGGGGGAAAAATATTTTGGGGAAGATTTTGGGGGGAAAATATTTTGGCTTTTCAAATGTTTGGCCAATTTGAATTTAAGACCAAGCCTTTCCACTTCCCTCTTCTTTTTGTTGTTCTTTTCTTTCTTTAATTAATTAAAAACCTAAACTAAATTCCTAAATTAATTCAAATTGTAAATTTAAGCTAATTATTTAACTATGTAAAAATGATCATTTTTTGTGATTTTTGATTAATAGCACAATTAACTCAATGTAATTAATTCCTAAATGCAAATTAAACCTAAGGTGGCATGAAATTAAAATGTGACACTTTTTAATGGTTTTTCTATAATTTTAAAAAATATTAAAAATGCATGCAACTAAATAAAGAAAAATACCTAAAAATCAATTAAAATTATTTTGGTCTATTTTTAGGATTTATTTTCATGTAGGGCAAAAATCACGTGCTCACAAAATGAACTAAATACAGTCTAAGGAAGACAAGAGGGAGAAAAGCAGTGCTGTGAACGTCGGGAAACTACCTTGCTAACTCCAATGACTCTGCCACTGAGCAATCAACACCCACTATCGGGTTCAAAATAATACCTGAATCTACACATAAGTTGTAGAGAGTAGTGTGAGTATGCTAATTCAGTAAGTAATAAAAGTAAATGAAAGCTGAGCAGTAAGAAAACATGCAAGCTACATCATAATGCTACAGTAAATACAGTACAATTCTAATACAATACATAAATCATTTATTTCGTAAACAAAACTTAGTTTAAGTAAAACCTTTTTAAAACAACTTTCAATAGTTTCAAACAAGTGATAAAACAGTGAGTAAAGATGATAGAAACATAAACAGCCCCTCGGAAAAAACATGTACCATAAATCGCCCCTCGGGCATAATATCAACAGAACTAGACCCTCAGGCTACCTCACAATCACTCGTAATCAGCCCCTCGGGCATAACATGAATCAAGAACCGCCTCTCGGGCAATATAGATCAAGAACAACCCCTCGGGATTCAATATGAAACAACAACAGGCCCTCAGGCTACAACCCATCACACACACTAGGTACCCGCGCTCACTGGGGGCATACAGACTTCGGGAGGGGCCCCTTACGACTCAAGTGTAATAACAAGCCATCCGTGGCATAATCAATCCGACCCTCGGCCTCACATAATAAAAAAAAATCATCTCACTGGGTATGGGCGCTCACTAGGGGTGTACAGACTCCTAAAGGGGCCTCTTACAGCCCAAGCGCAATATCAAGCCATCTTGTGGCATAATCAAACAGGCTCTCGGCCTCATCTAAATAACAAGCCACCTTGTGGCATAATAAATCAGGCCCTCGACCTCTCATATATCACCAATCAGTACCAAATGCTATGGCGCGCAACCCGATCCCATGATAACCTCGCAACATAGGCCCTCGGCCTTACTTAGTCAGATCTCACTAATGCCCCTCGGGCTGACAATAAAGCAAGTACTTGGCTCAAAAAATCATTTTATGAAATCGAAAGAGTGAATAAAACCGATTTATGAATACAGTAAGAAAATAGCTTGACTGAATGTAAACATTAAATCAAAATAGTGAGGTAAAACAGTAGTAAAAGCCCTAAAGGGTCCAAACAATCAACACAAGGCCCAGATACGGTATTTAGCCCCAAACACAATAATATTTTCCAAGATACAACAATATCAAATAGTTTTCAAGTAAAATATGCGATCTAATAGTCGTACGAGATGGACCACGTCACGATCCTTGTCGCGCCCCCTTTTTCCCTCCCTCGTGGGGAGAGGAGCCCGGGTTTCGACATTCATGTGGGTAATAACTCATTTCCTTTTAGGAATTGGGTATTTGAAGAGTCACCACCTAACGGATTATGGTGCGTTAGGGCACCCAGAGCGATTAACTCTTGGATTGGTTTGTAATACTAGAGATTTGGGTAAGGGCTCGAAATAACCTCGAGGGGAAGGTGTTAGACACCCCTCTTGGTCCACAACTGTGAGTCCAGGCCGAACTTGTACTTACGAATTAGTCCAAAAATAAACAATTGAAGCAAATAATTGTAAATAGAGCATGTTGGGTATTCTATAATTCAAATGATAAGACGAGAATTTAAACAAGTTGTGTGCAAGTCAGTAAAGCTTCAAGTAAAAAGAATTTGAGAGAGGGGTCCTAGGTTAGTTAACTTATATGATCACATCAGTACAATGCCCAGTAATCACTCATTGGAAAGGAGCTACGCGTGGCATTAGCGCACTGATCATCATGTCCATATCTACCCTCCCATCCCCTTAGTGGTCATTCAAAGCGAATGTTGGTCAACGATCTCTATTGCGTGCTACTACTGTCCCTTCTTAATGGTCCTTGAGGGAGTTAGGACCTCTACCTATAAGGGATGTTCTAGACAGACCCTCAAGTTTAAAGGAAAAATACAAGGGCGACAAATAAGAACATATAGGACTGCAATTAAGGGGAGACACAGAGAAGCAGATGAAAGGCCTAAGGATACCTCCACAGGAAGTGCAAATAGACAACACGACTCAAACACAGTTAAGGGCAATATTTAATTAAGACTCCTAAGGCATGGCATCTAGGCAATTTTAGAATATTAGCATATAGCAGATTTGTTGTATTACTAAGAAAGGTCTAATCAGTTTGCCTACTTATTTTAAAACCTGTTGAGAATTAGGAAGAACACATAAGAAGACAGATTTATAATTTTAACAATTTGGTCACCTAAGGCTTGCTTAGGTGTGAGATAGTATACCGATTTTCAGAAGTAAGAAAACTACTTGAAAACAGGTTGTTTAAAATGATATTCAAGGTGTTCAACACACAGAATTGTTGCCAGTTGATTGTAAAAACTGATTATAATTGTTTTAGCCTTTTTTATGCATTTATAGTTAGCCTAAGCGTGCTTAAGTGAATATAAATGAAATCCTAAAGACATGGTACCTAATGCGCAGAGATGCAGAATGATGTATGTGCAGAATCCTAAGCAGGATTTCTATATGCACAAATATTACAGCGTTTAAACATGATGTCCAAAATATGCAGAGATGATATGTCTGTTAGTTTTGTTTAGCCTAAAACAAGATCTCTAAGTGTGCATGGTAGTAGGAACATGATCGCGGAAAACACCGGTTATTAACACATTTAACGCAGGATTTTGATAGTGATATGATAATGAAATGGACATGCTGAAAACAGTAAGTGCAAGTCCTAGGGAACATGATCTCTAATGCATGAAATGAGTCCTAAGCATGGTTTCTACTGCGCAAGTAGGAATATAAACCTAATAGCATGTTTTCTACCCTTTTAATAGCTAAAGCATGCATAGTCACCCCTTCCCTTTCCACTATCCTTCCCCAGAGTTGTTTACAAATTATTATTAGCCGATGAATTACATAAGTAAAAATAGAAAATCAAGAAGCTATTCTATAGGGAGCCTCCAATTTGGCCCAGATTTACCAAAGTCTCCAATGGCCTCATATGCCTCAATTCCATAGACAAATCAGAGTCTAGGTGTATCAAAATTTCCTTAGGATCTCAAGGATCTCGGGCAATGCTTACACCTAGACTTAGTAACCAAAGATTGAACAAGTGCAGTATTGAAAGGCCAGCCTCAGCATGCCAGAGTTCAGAGGGTTCTCAAAAGGATCCCAAGGCAGTACACATACTAGAGAGGGCAGAACTTATCGACTAAGACTAGAGTGAGATGTGGTGGACACAAGTTGAAAAAGTTTTAGGAAGAAACTGTATTTAACAAAAGCCCTTTTGAAAGTAATTCAGTGAAATAACAGAGATTGCTTGAAAAAGAGATTGGAATAGTTAACAAAGTCCAAACATCTTAGGATAGGTTCATACACAGCTAGTTCACAGAACCAAGTAAATTCAGCAGTCACACACATGGGTCAAGGGGATTTAGGACACACATAACCCAACAAAAGGTCTAGGACTGGTTTAGACATGCTAAAAAATAGCTGACACTGGAATAGTCGCAAAACCAGACATGAATAAAGTAGGGGATCAGTCAATTTAAACAGGCGAGGTAGAATTTTAGGGTTTTAAACGAAAATCTTTCAATCAAACCATCAAAATAAGGAAATCAGAATCAATCAAGAGAGGTTTATGATTCTATTCTTCAACATATAAATAGGGAAGAATAAACACACATAACAAACATGCAATTTCAACAATATCGACAGAAAGAGGCAATTCTTGAACAATCAAAATGAACACAATCACACAGAGGTGATATGAGTACTCAGTAAGAAGACATTCGAGGCAAGGTAATCACATAAACTTAAACAAGAGTCGAGTAGTCATGCTAACACACAGAACCAAACAAAGAAAATCTAGAAAGAAAAATTAGGGCTTTTAACATAGGTGAGTTAAAAAGCAGTAAGAACATAGAATCAGTCAAGATAAGCAAGGAAAGAGGTTTAAACATAAAGAAAAATCAGTTTAAACAAGTGTAGAAGAAACTCCGAGAAACCCTAGATTTAAAGAGAGTAAAAACGGCTTAAAGTTGATGATTTTTTAAAAGATGATGGAGAATAGTGTAGAACATATAAAGAAACAGACTTGAATCGTTAAAAATGTGCATATCTAAGAGATTCAAACGAAAGTTAGGGTTTCAGAAGAAACCCAAATAGAAACAGAAGAACCTGCTATAAACTTCAAAGATCGTAACAAATATGGTGTGATTTTGCCCAAAATCACACCGGAGAAGCCATGAACAACCAAAACAGTAACCCTAGATATAAGTCGGCATGACCCAGGGCCTTTGAAGGCCTCAGAGAAGATGAGCAAGGCAATAGAGGGACTACTGGAGGCTTGGGGCTGAAAGGTGGTCGCCGGAGATGATCGGAGAGGGAGGCGAAGTTTGAAGAGAGATTAGGGTTAGTTAGAGAGAAGAGAAGAGACGAGAGCATCTGAAGGCGGCGGGGGTTTGGAAATGTGTAGGGTTAAGGTGGTCACTTAGAATTAAAATGGAAAGAATAAACGAGGATCATTGATATTTTAGATCAACGGCCAGGATTTGATGGGTTTTGGGTCGGGTAGGTGTAATTAGGATCTGGGTCAAGTTAATTAGGTATGAATTTAGGCTGGGGAATGGGTTTAATTTGGGCTACAATTGAAAGCCAAATCTGTCTATAATTTAAATAGCCACTTTTCCCCTATTTAATTTATAATAAATAAAAAACTATTTTTGAAACATAATTTTATGTACCAAAATGATTTAAAACATGTAGTTATCATTTTAAAATATATGGACCAAATTTTACGCATACAAAATGTAATCATACACTAAATAGGCTAACACTGCAATTATATGCAATTTAGCTTAAAAAATACCAAATGAAGTTATAAAAATGCACAAAAATATATTAACCACATTTTGGTATAAGTATAGAAATTAAATAAATAAATCAACATAACAATAGTTTGGGAAATAATTATTGGGGATTTCATGAGTAAAGTGGGAGAAAATAAATCAATTTAAACTCTTAAAATTATGGAAAAATTATAAGACCTTGTGCATGCTTATATATGCATATATATGCTATTTTGAACATATTTTTATATATTTAAAAATATATATGAAAAAATTGGGTATCAACAGCTGCCCCTCTTTACCCGGGAAGGATGAAAGAGTTTTCGAGTAACGAAATGATGGCCAATTTTGGCCGGATATGATGTTTTGAAAGACGTTGGTCGAAATTTGGTTTTCGAGTTGCCTACATATCCCTGGTCTTATGGGAATCAGGCCATATGTAGTTCCGGATCCATCGGCGGCGTATACCAGTGAAGTCATTACAATAATGGACGCAACATCTGGGGCTGGATGAATGAACGGTTTTATGGAAGAGGTTGGTTTTGATATGGTCAGGAGAACTGGGGTGGGATCACTCTCGCTGGGATAGCCGTTGCTCGCCAGGTTGCCTGCAAATAGAAGCAATACAAGCATATACGGTGCATAAATTTAAACATGATGCAAGTTCCCGTTGGACTATGAAAGTTGTCTTTGGACTATTAAAGATGACGTCCTTGGACCATGACGTCCTGGACCAAGAATTGCTTGACGAGAGATTTGTACGCCATGAAATGGTATTCTTGGTCCATGAAGATGGTGCCTCCGAACCATGACGCCTTTGAATAATGATATGCAAATTTGAGGGATCCTCAGGCCATGACATGATGTCTCTGGCTATGAGGATGATGCCTTTAGACTATGGCACCTTTGGATAGATTGGCAATATTTCAACCCATGATATCCAATAGTATGATGTTAACAAGACAAAGCTTATTCTTGTGAAATGGAAGGCAGAGCTTAGCCCGATCGCAAGCAAATGAACAGTACTAAAAGTAGAGAAATACTTATGCAAGGAGAGACAATTTTTGGTTTCATGTGGACGGGGAGGCAAGGATTACCCTCATGTAAATATGGAGGCAGGGATTAGCCTCATGTGAGTAGGGAGTCAAGGATTAGACTCATGCAAATGGGGGAGGCAAGAATTAGCCTCATGCAAATCGGGAAGGCAAGGATTAGCCTCATGCAAATATAGAGGTAAGGATTAGCCTCATGCAAATATGGAGTCAAGGATTAGACTCATGCAAATATGGAGGCAAGGATTAGCCTCATGCAAATATGGAGGCAGGGATTAGCCTCATGCAAATATGGAGGCAAGGGTTAGACTCATGCAAATGGAGAGGCAAGGATTAGCCTCATGCAAATATGGAGGTAGGTATTAGCCTCATGCGAATATGAGGCAAGGATTAGCCTCATGGATTCAAGGCTTAGACTCATGCAAATATAGAGTCAAGGATTAGACTCGTGCAAATGGGGAGGCAAGGATTAGCCTCATGCAAATATGGAGGAAGGGATTAGCCTCATGCGAGTATGGAGTCAAAGATTAGACTCATGCAAGTATGGAGTCAAAGATTAGACTCATGCAAGTATGGAGACAAGGATTAGCCTCATGCAAATGAGGAGGCAAGGATTAGCCTCATGAAAATATAGAGGCAGGGATTAGCCTCATGCGAGTATGGAGGCAAGGATTAGCCTCATGGAATCAAGGATTAGACTTATGCAAGTAGGGAGTCAAGTACTAGACTCATGCAAATGGGGAGGCAAGGATTAGCCTCATGCAAATATGGAGGTCGGGATTAGCCTCATGCGAGTATGGAGTCAAAGATTAGACTCATGCAAGTATGGAGTCAAAGATTAGAATCATGCAAGTATGGAGGCAAGGATTAGCCTCATGCAAATGGGGAGGCAAGGATTAGCCTCATGCAAGTATGGGTACATGGATTAGTCCCATGCAAAGAGTGAGCATCAAATAAGAGTAGAGTATGTCTTAGCTGGAGATGTATTCGATGTCTGATGGCCTAACTGACGGTGAATTATCTTTGTGTATACCTGTTTTGCGAATGCTATCGTCAAATATGCCTGCGTTAAAAGAAAAATTGTAAGTCTTATGAGGGGAGGTTGGTTCTTGCTTCATCTGCTGGCTTTTCTCAGCTCCGCTCTGGAAACCCCCATTCAAGTTCCCCTAGGTAGCACCTGACCGTTATGAAAATAGAATTTTCGAGGAATATGCATTTATTAATAAAAATAGAGTTGTTTTGGAAGCATATTGATATGTCAAGTAATTTTTGATGAATTAGCGACTGTGACACACTTTAAAGGCATTGCAACTCTCTTATAATGGAATTTTGAGGGTTCTCCTCAAAATGCTGCCCCAGTTTGGTAGATGATTTTTGACAGTTTACAGACAATAAGCCTTGCTGAACCCCTTTCAGAATTTTGAGAAGAATTTTGAGAATCCTTCTCAAAATTCTTCCCCAGTTTCTTAACCGATTTCTGACTGTCTGACATGTGTTGGCGTTGGCTTGTTCCGAAATTTTGAGGGTCCTTCTCAAAATTCTGCCCTAGTTTATGATCTTGGGGAAAATGAGAATTTTATTATAATATGACCGAACCCACAATGCTGCCTACGTATTCCTTCTTAAATGGAAATCAGTTCAAGCGTAGTTCAATTATATCAAACGAAGAAAATGTCAAATAATCTAGGCATAGTATCTTTTGACCGCATTTGAATTGATCGATTTTGGCCAGATTTCTCCATCCATTTCTGCAAGTATGAGTGCTCCTCCTATCAATACCCTATGGGCCGTGTACGGACCTTGCTAGTTGGGAGAGAATTTCCCTTTGGCCTCATATTGATGAGGGAAGATTTTCTTCAATACCAGCTGTCCTGGCGCAAACTGTCTCGGTTTGACCCTTTTGTTGAAAGCTCTGGACATTCTATTTTGATAAAGTTGGCCGTGACATACTGTGTTCATCCTCTTTCCATCGATAAGGGACAATTTTTCATAGCTACTTCTTATCTACTCCGCGTCGCTGAGTTCAGCTTCCCGTATTATCCTTAGAGAAGGAATCTCCATCTCGGCTAGGATGAAAACTTCGTTACCATAAACCAACATGTAGGGAGTTTTCCCAGTTGATATGCAGACTGTGTTACGGTATCCCAATAAGGCGAATGGTAACTTCTTGTGCCATTGCTTATGATTTTCTACCATTTTCCTTAGTATCTTCTTGATGTTTTTGTTGGGGCTTCTGCGACTCCATTCATCTGAGGTCTATAGACTGTGGAATTCTTGTGCTTGATTTTGAAAGCTTCACATATAGATTTCATTAGATCACTGTTGATATTGATGGCATTTTTAGTAATAATAGACTCGGGAACTCCGAATCGGCAAACAATACAATCTTTGACAAAATCTGCGACTTTGTAAGATGCAGCTTCGACCCATTTTGTGAAGTAATCGATGGAGACCAGAATCAACCTATGTCCATTTGAAGCAGTGGGCTCAACTGGGCCAATTACATCCATTCCCCAGTCGGCGAATGGCCAAGGTGAGCTTGTCGCATTGAGCTTGTTTGGCAGCACTTTTATCATGTCAGCATGCACTTGACATTGAAAGCATTTGCGGACATACTGAATTCAATCCGTCTCCATGGTCATCCAGAAGTAACCGACCCTGAGTATCTTCTTGGCCAAGACGAAACCATTCATATGTGGACCACAGGTCCCATCATGCACATCCTCAAGTAGCTTTGAAGCTTCCTTTGCGTCGACACACCTTATTAAACCCAGATACGACGTTATTCTGTAAAAGTTCCCTCCACTATGGAAGAAGTGATTTGACAATCTCCAGAGCATGCGTTTCTGAGTGTGATTCGCATGCTCCAGGTATTCTCCTTTTGATAAGTACTCTCTGATGTCATGGAGCCAAGGCTTTCCATCTATTTCTTCTTCAACATAAGCACAATATGCTGGCTGATTATGGATCCTTACCGGGATGGGATCAATATAGTTCTTATCTGGATGTTGTATCATGGACGACAAAGTGGCTAGTGCATCGGCAAACTCATTCTGAATAGGCACATATCAGAATTCTCCCCTTGTGAACCTCCTTTTCAATTCCTGCACATGGTGCAGATATGGCAGTATCTTGGAATTCTTGGTGGCCCACTCTCCTTGTAACTGGTGCACGAGCAAATCTGAATCTCTGATCACCAATATCTCCTGAATGTTCATATCGGTTGCCATGTTGAGCCCTAGTATACAGGCTTCGTACTCTGCCATGTTATTGGTGTAGGGAAAACTGAGTTTAGCAGATACGGGATAATGCTGACCCATTTCAGACACCAAAACTGCTCCAATACCTACTCTTTTGAAATTTGCAGCTCCGTCAAAGAACATCCTCCAACTGTCATATGCTTCAGCAATGTCTTCTCCTACGAATGATATCTTTTCATCAAGAAAATATGTTTTGAAGGGTTCGTATTCTCCTCCCACTGGATTTTCAGCAAGATGATCTGCTAATGCTTGTCCCTTGATTGCCTTTTGAGTTACATAGACGATATCGAATCACTCAATAGTATCTGCAATTTGGCCAACTTTCCAGTCGACATGGGTTTTTGGAATATGTACTTCAGGGGATCCATTATGTATATGAGGTATGTAGTGTAGGCACAGAAATAATGTCTCAATTTCTGAGCTGTCCATGTCAAAGCATAGCAAGTGCATTCCAACAGAGAGTACCGTACTTCATAAGGTGTGAATTTCTTACTCAAGTAGTATATGGCCTGCTCCTCTCTTCCTGTCTCATCATGTTGTTCCAAAACACATTCGAAGGCTCCATCTAGTACAGATAAATAGAGTAGCAAAGGTCGCCCTGGTTCTGGCAGGACCAGCACTGGCAGTGTGGACAGGTATTCCTTAATTCTGTCAAAGGCTTTCTGATAAGCTTGTTTCAGCATCTTTTCTTAACATCTTGAAGATGGGTTCACATATGGCTGCGGCTGATGTAGTTGAGATGCCCTAGGAAGCTCATTACATCCTTTTTGATATTAGGTGGAGGTAACTCATAAATCACCTTGACTTTAGATGGATCTAGCTCGATCCCTCAACGACTGACAATGAATCCCAATAATTTTCCTGCGGGAACTCCGAATGCACATTTTGCGGGGTTCAATTTTAAGTTGTACCTCCTTAGCCTATCAAAGAACTTCCTCAAGTCTGCTATGTGATATGCGACCTTCTTGGATTTAATAATGACATCGTCCACATACACCTCTATTTCTTTGTGTATCATATCATGGAATATAGTTGTCATGGTTCTCATGAAAGTGGACCCAACGTTCTTCAAACCGAATGACATCATCTTGTAATAATATACACCCCATGGTGTAATAAAAGCTATCTTCTCTACATCTTCTTCATCCATCCAAATCTGGTGATAACCTGTGAAGTAATCTATAAAGGATTGGAGTTCATGCTTGGTGCAGTTATAGATCAGGATGTGTATATTTGGCAGAGGGAAGTCGTCCTTGGGACTTGCTCTGTTTAAATCTTGGTAGTTGACACATACTCTGACCTTTCCATCCTTCTTCGGAACTGGCACAATGTTGGCTAACCAGGTTGGGTACTCAACTACCCTGAGAAGTTTGGCTTTGATCTGTTTGGTAACTTCCTCCTTGATTTTCAGGCTTATGTCTGGTTTGAACTTTCGAAGTTTCTACTTGATTAGCGGACACATGGGATTAGTAGGCAACTTGTGAGCTACTATGGAAGCGCTCAAACCGGTTATGTCATCATATGACCATGCGAAAATGTCCTCATACTCTCTTAGGAACCGGATGTACTCTTCTTTCTCCGTTGGTGACAAGTGAATGCTGATGCGGGTCTCCTTGACGGTTTTGGCATCTCCTAAATTTACTGCTTCGGTCTCGTCCAGATTGGACTTAGGCTTGTTCTCAAAATTTTCAACTTCTCTGACAATTTCCTTGGGTATCTCATCTTCTTCCTCTGAGTCACTATCCTTATCTTACGTTGCCTCATTACATGTCACAGTCACACTATCCTTATCTTACGTTGCCTCATTACATGTCACAGTCACCAGTTCATTAGGAAAAGTAATAATAACACTGTAGAAGGGAAAAGTATAAAAATAGTAATGAATAATGATAAAGGAAAAATGCATTTGATTAAAACTGAGAAAAATTGTTCAAACAAAGCTTGGCTCGGTGAATCGAGCATTTATTTTGAAACAAAGAAATCGTAAAACAAAATTGCTAGAAATTTTAAATGCCTATAGCGGCTATAAATTCTGCCAAGCTACCTAGGGACTCGGCGGGCTCGGGATGGTGTAGCGGTCCAGTTTCTAAGAATAGTTCCCTTCGCCATAGTCTGAACGGTGAGGCTTTCCTCCTCCTCAATTATGGCACTGCAGTCCATATCTTCATCTTGCAAGAACAAATCCTTCAGCCCAGCTAGTGCTTCTTCTTTTACAGTTCCCCATATTGTGTCGGCCTGGTGGAAAGCTTGTTCCAGATGGGGCACTGGCTGCTCAAGAGGGTAATATGGTTCGCGCCATGGAGGAGACCAATTCCTATATTCTTGCCATATGTTCTGGTATCCGAGCCCAAAGGTAGTACCATGATTCTTCAACTGTATTGGTTTGGTGATACCTTGGAGGTTCTTTCTCAATCCTTTGCTAGGTTCATATCCAGACCATGCTAATATGCTTTCTATCTTGTTACTCCACCACTTTTCCTTTTCGACAACATTGACCCGTTCAATGTGATGGTAGGTTTCCCCTCCTAGCCTTCTTCTATGTCTAATGGTTAGGATTGTCTGACTAGTGTAGATGGGGTTACTTCTATCTCCCTGAATGATTACCTCTTGGCGGTTACATTCAAACTTCACGGCTTGATGTGGCATGGAAGGCACGACTCCAGCAACATGGATCCATGACCGGCCCAACAGAAGGTTATATGAGGCCGGTATGTCAAGTACCTGAAATTCAACGTCAAACCAAGTTGGCCCCATTTGCAAATAAAGGTTGATTTCCCCGATTGTTGCCCTCTGGACCCATCGAAATCCTTTGCATTCATGCTTCCGGTCCGTATTTCATGGAAACATTTGTCTAACCTTTTCAGGGTGTCTAACGGACAAATATTTAGACTCAAACCTCCATCAACCAGGACCCTGGCAATGAACTTATCTTCAAATTGTACCGTAATATGCATTGCTCGATTGTGATTCCGTCCCTCGGGTGGTAGATCATCCTCGTGGAAGATGATCTTATGGATTTCTAGTACTTGACCAACCATGTTGGACATTTCTCTGCCGCTGATGTTATTGGGTAAGTAGGCCTCGCTTAACACTTTTATTAAGGTGTTCTTGTGTGACTCAGAATTCTGCAATAATGTTCCGATAGATATCTAAGAAGGGACTTTGTTCAGGTGGTCAATAATAGAATACTCCTTTGCATGTACTTTCCCCACAGGTCATCTGGCCCAATCTTAATGATAGGTTGCCTAGCAGTGGCCTCCTTACTTGAACCTCCTAGGTGTTTAGGTGTATAGACTCTTCCGGTCTTAGTGGTTCTCTGTGCCATGTCGGATTCCTCTACCTTGGCCTTCCCTTTCCGCCGAGCCTCAGCGATATAATCCCAGGGTATTGCTTTTGAGTTGAATCGGGGTGTGCTTGATACTATCACAGTGAAGGGTGTGACCACCTCTACTTCAAATGGAGTGGTGGTGGCTGCGGGCGGAGCCACTTTTACCTCGAATGGATCTGATGTAGTTACCTCAACCTCGATCGGTGCCCGAGTCTGAACCACGATAGGAGTAAATGTGACTGTGACCTTAGTGTAATCGCTTTCTTGAATAAGCCCGATCGACTACTCAGGGTCCCATTCTTCATTTGTCTCTATTAAATGTATACCATCACCTCTAAGATCAGGGAGGGGATTGTTGCGGACATTAGGTGAGGCCTCATTTGCTTGTATGACCTTGTTGTCAATTAGCATTTGGATCTTATCCTTCAGTGTCCGGCACTTAGCAGTGGTGTGCCCTTTCGTACCAGAATGGTACGCACAAGTCTTGTTCGGATTGACCCACTAGGATGGATTTTCTAATGCAACAGCGGCAACAAGAGTGACATAACCGATGGCTTTCAACCTTTCATATAATTGGTCGATGGTCTCGGGAATGGCAGTATACTGTTTGGGTGGCTTGCGGTCAAAGTTGGGTCGTGTTCTTGGATAATTTTGATGAGCTGGTGGTGATTGGAAGTGGGATGGTTGGGAGTTATAGGTGTGATGGACAGAGGCTGGTTGGGAGTATCTGGGAGATGAAGATTGACATGTAGGTGGTGATGCTTGGTATGTTGGTGGAGGTGTTTGGTATGTGGGTGGAGCTGTTTGATAGATAATTGGAGATTTTGGGCCCTGAGCTACCATTACTGCCCCAACATCTCTCTTCTTTGATATGCCACCTGACTGTAGTGCTTTATTCGTGACTTACAAAGCCTCAAATTTTGTTACCATTCCGCTCTTAATCCCTTCTCCGATCCTTTCTCCGAGTTTGATGATGTCAGAGAATTTATGATTTTCAATAACCATCAACCTCTCATAATATTGCGGGTTGTGTGCCTTGACGAAGAATTTATTCATCTGTTCTTCGTCCAAGGATGGCCTGACCTTGGCCGCTTCTGACCTCCAATGGGTAGTATATTCATGAAAGGTCTCAGTGGGTTTCTTCTTGAGATTCTGAATGTAGAAGACATCCAGTGCATTCTCTGTGTTGAACCTAAACTGGTCCATGAAATCCGACGCCATGCTTACCCAGTTTGACCACTTTTTGGGATTTTGGCTGATATACCAAGTCAACGCATCCCTAGTAAGGCTCATCATAAAGATCTTTATTCGGGACTTTTCATCTTTTCCAACCCCGACAAGCTTGTCACAGTAGGTCCTTAGGTGAACCTTGGGATCACCTGTGCCCTCGAACATTTCGAACTTGTGAGGTTTGTACCCATCTGGCAATTCCACATCCGGCTGTATGCGCAAGTCCTCATAGTTCAATACCTCTATTCCTCTATCACCTTCAACACCTTGAACTCAGCTTGTTAAATTTTTAAGCTCTTCGGCCATGTTCTTAATGAGTAGGTCCTTTTCAAAGGTTTTCGATGTACGAAAGATTGGTTGGGTAGAATGGGGTATGGTTTCCACGTATATGGGGTTGCTCTGATGGGTGCCAGGAACTTGGGTATAGTGGTGGTCATTGGTGGAGTTTTGTAGATCGGGAACAAGTGGTGGTGTATTTCGGGGAGTGTGGTAAGTGGTAGTTGGGGGGTACTGAATTGGTTGATGATTTTGTTGTGGTGGGGTTAGTACTAGCAACAGATTGATGTTTTGGGGTGGAGTTACATATTGATTTAGTGTAGTAGGATTTTGTGGCTATTGGTTTTATGTGTTTTGAGAAGGTGTTAAGTTCTTGCATTCTGTTGGTAGATATCAGGGACATTGAGGGTTAGTGACAAATTTGCCAAATTGCATACCTGCTCAAGTTCTCCTTACAGTTCTAGCATCTTTTGTTCCAGTCTTAAAACTAGGCCATTCGGGGCCGAAGTACTGCAGCCGTTAGAAGTCTGTGTTCTCAACGTTTTCCTTTCGTATCCCACTTAAGTTGTCCATCGTTGTCTTTCCCTTGCCTTTTGTGTTGCTTGGAGGAGGAGGAGGTGAAGGGCCTCTGGATTTGGTGTGATATGCTGATGAGGCCAGTATGATCGAACCAACCTACGAGGATGGGAATAATAATAATAATAAAAATAAGCAAAAACAAAAGGTGGCAAGTTAGTGAGGATCCTGAAATATTTGTAGTATTTAAATACATATTGCGGAAATATAAATTTGCCTCCTAATTTGGGAGCCTCGTTGTGCCCGAGGTGGGCCTAGCGACAAACAGATTTGGAGAACTTTTAATGCCAATAAATGCTTCATTTCATAATGTAAGAATAGACAAACCCCACAATAATACTAAAATAATGATAAAAATGAGTTACTATTGGCACTTGGCTTTATTACGTTTTAAGAAAAAGCAAAAATAATCTAGCCTATTTGGTTCTAGAAGAACCTTCCCCAGATTCGATCTTCCGGACTCCATCATAGATATTTCCCAGCTCGCGCAGCCCCAACAACAAATAGGCTCTGTCCAAGTGTCCTCCTTCAGGTCCTTCAGCGTTTTGGCAATTTTCAATCCTCTTGATCACCTTACCTTCCAGCTCCACTATCCCTCGCTCCAGATATTCCAATTTCCTGTTGGAAGTGACCGCCATCTCTTTCACTCCTCGATCAACCTTACATTCTTCTCATGTATTTCCTAGTGTTCATTCTCAGAGTTGTGGACCCTCTTACGCAACCTGTTATACTTAACCTGAGCTTCAGCTTCCTCATCTATGATTCTATTTCCTTAATCGGCCCCTGGTGTCACCATTCCTTTCAGATTGTCCTCAAACCATACTGGGTAGAGGGGCTCGTACCCTGCGTGATACCTGTCTAGCTTGATGGTGTTCTTCTCCATGATGATCTTGTAGTGCCACATGTGCTGAGCCTGGCACTTGTAAGAGACGCCATTCTCTTGAAAGTCTTCCCTGAAGTGACTCATCTAGACAATCCTTGGTATAGCTTGCTTTCGACCTGCTTGCCTCATAACTCGCATAGGGACATATGGGTATATCCCTCTCAACCCGATCGGTACCAAGTGCAGAGCATCCCTGGATCTGATAATAAACTCGTCCATGGGGAACCATTCAACCATCCATTGAACCTGTTCCTCAGTTAGATTGTTGAAGAACTCTACCCATTCCTTGGTATTTTCTGGTTGCGCAAATCTATCTGGAATATAAGTCATCTGCTTGGGATGGTGGAAAGCAATGTGGTCATTCCAGGCCCTCCGCGAAAATTTTTGGCGATAGTGACCCCTTTGGAATGCTCTAATAACCATAACTGCAGCAATAAGTTGCAACCCTCAAAATGATTTACCTCTCTTTGACAATGCTCCAGAGCCCTATAGATGTCGGCTACGATCATGGGGACTATGGTATACGACTGTCCATTTATCCCTTCCATCAAAGTCTTTACAACCATAGCCAACCTAGTGTGAATTCTTCCCTTTTTCATTGGGAACACTATCAGGCCTAGGAAATACACTATGAATACAAATACCCTGCGGTAGATATGACCCACAGAAGTGAGCGAGATCTCATCATGGTAGGTGCAGAAAGATTTGATATTGCCATACCTCTCATATAGGTATTCGAAAGGTATGTAAGATTCCTTCAAGCACACTAAGTCGACATTCTTCTTCAACCCCATCATTTTCAAAAATCCCCTTCCCATACAGTTTTTTGGTACCAATGGCCCAGGACAGTCCCAAATTAAACCCGCAAGCCCTTCAATTTCCTCCAAAAGCGGTGTCATTTCTATGTCGCCTAAATGAAACACCGCCCCCTCACTATCCCAAAGCAGCTTCGATCAGTTTGTTGTTTGGATCAATATATAGTAAGGAGGGCAGGTTACCCAGGTATTTCCTCACATGTTTCTTGTCACTTGAGGAAAGGTCCTCCCACCGATATAATAGTGAGGATGGGATGTTGCTAACCATATCGAATCTGGGGACCTCGTGCTTCATTTCCTACAAAACAAAAGGTTAGACCTTATCCCCACCAGACTCGACTATTTATACATTTATGATTAGCATATCGGCATTTAGTTCTCCAAATTAATGCACAGAACGTAGTTGTGTCCGTTAGGATTATGGAAAATCCGATGGACTTTGGATAAGGCTTATCTTAAAGGATCATTATGCGGACAACATAATTGATCCGACTAGGTTTAACCATGATACATGCATAATTTTGACCAGATTAAGGTTTCTATGGGATTTTAGACTGGTACCCTCGAGCGTACAACTCGAGTGGGAAGGCATGGAACCATCGACTGCACCGCTAATCGACTGGTTTTACCGCAAATAAGCCTTTTCGAATTTAAGGGTAGTAAATAAGAAGAGCGCAACCACTCATTAAAGCGTTGCTATAAGATCTGATACGCACGAGTGGAATATGATGTGGAGAATGATTTATGCAGCAGTTAATAACATGTAGTCAAGTATTTTCACGTAAAGAAAAATAAATACAGTATTTAAACTGTTAACAGACAGTTAAAAAAAGGAAACAAAACGACTAGTTAGTTTTAAGAATAAAGAACAATAAATGCTTAAAAAAACTGATAGTAAAAAAATTAAAATAAGGGAAGAAGGTACGAGATAAACATGCTTGGACTAATTTATAAGAGCAAGTTCGTTGTGGTAAGAGCCTAAAAATATCCCCAGCAGAGTCGCCATGCTTTCACACCCCTTTTTCCCTCCCTCGCGGGTAAAGGATCCCGGGTTTCAACATTCATGGGGGTAATAACTCATTTCCTTTTGGGAATTGGGTATTTGAAGAGTCGCCACCTAACGGATTATGGTGCATTAGGGAACCTAGAACAATTAACTCTTAGGTTGGTTTGCATTACCAGAGATTAGGGTAAGGGCTCGAAATAACCTCAAGGGGAAGGTGTTAGGCACCCCTCTTGGTCCACAATTGTGGGTCCTGGCCGAACTTGTACTTACGAATTAGTCCAAAAATAAACAATTGAAGCAAATAGTTGTAAATAGAGCATGTTGGGTATTCTATAATTCAAATGATAAGACGAGAATTTAAACAAGTTGTGTGCAAGTCAGTAAAGCTTCAAGTAAAAAGAATTTGAGAGAGGGGTCCTAGGTTGGTTAACCTATAGGATCACATCAGTACAATGTCCGGTAATCACTCATTGGAAAGGAGCTACGCGTGGCATTAGCGCACCGATCATCATGCCCATATCTACCCTCCCATACCCTTAGTGGTCATGCAAAGCGAGTGTTGGTCAACGATCTCTATTGCGTGCTGCTACCCGTCCTTTCTTAATGGTCCTCAAGGGAGTTAGGACCTTTGCCTATAAGGGATGTTCTAGACAGACCCTTAGGTTTAAAGGAAAAATACTACGGTGACAAATAAGAACATATAGGACTCAATTAAGGGGATACACAGAGAAGCAGATGAAAGGCCCAAGGATACCTCCACAGGAAGTGCAAATAGACAGCACGACTCAAACACAGTTAAGGGCAGTATTTGATTCAGACTCCTAAGGCATGACATCTAGGCGATTTTACAATATAAGTAGATAGCAAATTTGTTGTATTACTCAGAAAGGCCTAATCAGTTTGCCTACTGATTTTAAAACCTGTTGAGAATTAGGAAGCATACATAAGAAGGTAGATTTCTAATTTTAACAGTTTGGTCACCTAAGGCTTGCTTAGGTGTGAGATAGTATACCGATTTTTAGAAGTAAGAAAATTGTTTGAAAATAGGTTGTTTAAAATGCTATTCTAGGTGTTCAACACACAGAATTGTTGCCAGTTGATTGTAAAAACTGAGTAAAATTATTTTATCCCTTTTTATGCATTCATAGTTAGCCTAAATGTGCTTAAGCGAATATAAATGAAATCCTAAAGACATGGTACCTAATGCGCAGAGATGCAGAATGATGTATGTGCAGAATCCTAAGCAGGATTTCTATATGCACAAATATTACAGCGTTTAAACATGATGTCCAAAATATGCAGAGATGATATGTATGTTAGTGTTGTTTAGCCTAAAACATGATCTCTAAGTGTGCATGGCAGTAGGGACATGATCGCGGAAAACACCAGTTATTAACACATTTAACGCAGGATTTTGATAGTGATATGATAGTGAAATGGACATGCTGAAAACAATAAGTGCAAGTCCTAGGGAACATGATCTCTAATGCATGAAATGAGTCCTAAGCATGGTTTCTACTGCACAAGTAGGAATATAAACCTAATAGCAGGTTTTCTACCCTTTTAATAGCTAAAACATGCATATTCACCCCTTCCCTTTCCACTATCCATCCCCAGAGTTGTTTACAAATTATTACAGGCCGATGAATTACATAAGTAAAAATAGAAAATCAAGAAGCTATTCTATAGGGAGACTCCAATTAGGCCCAAATTTCCCAAAGTCTCCAATGGCCTCATATGCCTCAATTTCGTAGACAAATCAGAGTCTAGGTGCATCAAAGTTCCCTAAGGATCTCAAGGATCTCGGGAAGTGCTTACACTAGACTTAGTAACCAAAGATTGAACAAGTGCAGTGTGGAAAGGCCAGCCTCAGTATGCCAGAGTTCAGAGGGTTCTCAAAAGGATACCAAGGCAGTACACATACTAGAGGGGGCATAACTTATTGACTAAGAGTTGAGTGAGAAGTAAACACAAGTTGAAAAGGTTTTAGTAAGAAACTATATTTAACAAAAGCCCTTTTGAAAGTAATTCAGTGAAACAACAGAGATTGTATGAAAACGAGATTGGAATAGTTAACAAAGTCCAAACACCTTAGGATAGGTTCATACACAGCTAGTTCACAGAACCAAGTAAATTCAGCAGTCACACACATGGGTCAAGGGGGTTTGGGACGCACATAACCCAGCAAAGGTCTAGGACAGGTTTAGACATGCTTAGAAATAGCTGACACTGGTATAGTCACAAAACCAAACATGAATAACACAACCACACAGATGGGTGATAGGGATTAGGGAATTCGTGGGATATGATATGGTAAGTATACAACAAGTAAGAAACAATTGGTAAGCCATACTTTGCAACACATATAAAAGGGAATATACTAATCTAAAGGAAGGGGGAGATATAAGAATATGCTAGTAATCTACTCTTAACTACAAGTTTCACAACAGAACCACAAATAAAAGCAAACCAGAAACAAGAAGAACTGAAATAATAAAATAATCATATTGTTGTTGGAACTTTAAATTGAAACTAGGACATACCAGTAAAGAGGAGAGTAAGCAAAATGAAAGAACAAGAAAGCACAAATGGTTAGCCTTGGCTTGTAGCCAGCTAACTTAGAACAGTAGCAAATAGCACAAGAAAGAGAGCAAAGATTTTTAGTATGAGAGATAGTTTTTGTTGTGCTAATGAAAGACTAGAGTATTTATAGTTTTAAAATAGGTAGTAAATAAGGTAAAAATCATAGTAGCATAATAATTGAGGAACTCAGAATCAATCAATCAGAAAATCAAGGCAAGTACTCCCTTAATTAAGGGAACTAATTTAAATGGTAAGAACCAGTAACATATAAGGCAAGAAAAATCAGTACTTGACTAAAAAGGAAAGAATCAAAGTTCAGTAAGCATAGGGTAGTCAATTAGGACTAAATTCAAAAAACTTCAATTAAGGGAATGATTTAGTGAGAATAAAGTACCACATCAAATAAGGTAGGGGATCGGTCAATTTTAAATAGGCGAGGTAGAATTTTAGGGTTTTAAACAAAAATCTTTCAATCAAACCATCAAAATAAGGAAATCAAAATCAATCTAGAGAGGGTTATGATTCTATACTTTAACATATAAATAGGGAAGAACAAACAGACGTAGCAAATAGGCAAGGTCAGCAATATCGATAGAAAGAGGCAAGTCTTGAACAATCAAGATGAACACAATCACACAAAGATCATATAAGTAGGCTAAGGACTCAGTAAGAACACATTCGAGGCAAGGTAATCACAGTAACTTAAATAAGAGTCGAGTAGTCATGCTAACACACAGAAACAAACAAAGAAAATATAGAAAGAAAAATTAGGGCTTTTAACATAGGTGAGTTAGAAAGCAGTAAGAACATAGAATCAGTCAAGATAAGCAAGGAAAGAGGTTAAAATATAAAGGAAAATCAGTTTAAACAAGTGTAGAAGAAACTCCGAGAAACCCTAGCTTTAAAGAAAGTAAAAACGGCTTAAAGTTGTTGATTTTTTAAAAGAGGTTGGAGAATAGTGTAGAACATATAAAGAAACAGACTTGAATCGTTAAAAATAACATAGATCTAAAAGATTCAAATGAAAGTTAGGATTTCAAAAGAAACCCAAATAGAAACAGAAGAACCTACTATAAACTTCAAAGATCATAACAAATACGGTGTGATTTTGCCCAAAATCACTTCAGAGAAGCCATGAACAACCAAAACAGTAACCCTAGATATAGGTCGACGTAGCCCAGGGATCTTGAAGGCCTTAGAGAAGATGAGCAAGGCAGTGGAGGGATCATTGGAGGCTTGGGGCTGAAAGGTGGACGCCGGAGATGACCGGAGAGGGAGGCGGCGTTTGAAGAGAGATTAGGGTTAGGTTGAGAGAAGAGAAGAGACGAGAGCATCTCAAGGCGACGGGGGGTTTGGAAATAAGTAGGGTTGGGGTGGTCGTTTATAATTAAAAAGGAAAGAATACACGAGGGCCATTGATCTTTTAGATCAACGGCCAAGATCTGATGGGTTTTGGGTCGGGTTGGTGTAATTAGGATTTGGGTCAGGTTAATTGGGTATGAATTTGGGCTGGGGAATGGGTACAATTTGGACTACAATTGAAAGCCAAATCTGGTCATAATTTAAATAGCCAAAATAATTTTATGTACCAAAATGATTTAAAACATGTAATTATCGTTTTAAAAATATATGGACCAAATTTTACGCATACAAAATGTAATCATACACTAAATAGGCTAACATTGCAATTATATACAATTTAGCTTAAAATACCAAATGCAGTTACAAAAATGCACAAAAATATATTAACCACATTTTGTTATAAGTATAGAAATTAAATGAATAAATCAACATAACAATAGTTTTGGGAAATAATTTTTGGGGATTTTATGAATAAAATAAATTAATTTAAACTCTTAAAATTATGAAAAAAAAATTATAAAACCTTGTGCATGCGTATATATGCATATATACGCTATTTTGAAGATATTTATGCATATTTAAAAATATATAGGAAAAAATTGGGTATCAACAATCCCCGTCGGTGCAAGACCCCACACTCGTCATCTAGCGTGTGCGTCACCTCAAAGTAGCACAACAATGTGAAATCTGGGATTTCATACCCTCAGAACAGTATTTACAATCATTACTTACCTCTATCCGGTCCAAACTCTATCCCGCGATGCTTTTTCCCTTTCGAAATGACCTCCGGGTGCTCCAAATCTAACCAAAATCAGTACATAACTATTAAAATATGCTAAGGGAATAAAGCCCACTCGAAAACATCCAATTTACATCAAAAATCCCGAAATTGCTCAAACCCGGCCCCCGGACCCACGTCTTAAAATCCGATAAAAATCACAAAACTAGATTCCTTACACTCTCACGAGTTCATACATATCAGAAGTACCAAAATCCGACCACAAATGGCCCTTCAAATCCTCAAGTCAAGGTCTCCAATACCAAGCCCTAGTTTTCCCAATTCTAACCCTTAATTTTCACTAATACCATGATTAACCAATGGCAAAATAATCATAAACTCAAATAATGAAGCTTAGGGAACTTACCCAACTGATTCACCTCGATTTTTCCTTGAATTCACTGCCCTAACTCGTTTCCCGTCTTAAAAAATGTAGAACTCAGACAAAAATTCACGAAGGAAACATTATATACTTCTGGCCTAGGGATTCCGCATTTGCATCCCTTTTCACCGCTTCTGCGGTCTAGACCACCGCATCTGCGGTCCTCACTTAAATTCACAACTCTCGCATCTGCGATACACAACCCGCACCTGTGCCATTGCAGGTGCAGTTCCTTAACTACTTCTGCGGTTCCTGCCTCCCTTGCCTTCTTCCGCTTTTGCGACTCCCAAACTCGCTTCTGCGAGACCGCACCTGCGGTCCCCTAGCCGTAGGTGAGGTTATGAGAGCAATGGAACATCTTCACCTGTCAAACCAACTTCCAAACTTTTCGTCAACCATCCGAAAATACCCCGAGGCCCCCGGGACCTCAACCAAAAGCACCAACAAGCCATATAATACTATTAAAACTTATACCAATCTTTAAAACACCTCAACCAACATCAAATCAACCAAAACACACTGGATTCAAGCCTAAGGTTCTCAAAATCTTCCGAATTACGCTTTTGATCAAAAAGTCTGTCAAACCATGTCCGAATGACCTGAAATTTTGCACACACGTCCCAAATGACACAACGGATCTACTGCAACTCCCGGAATTCCATTCCGACCCGGATATCAAAATCTCACCTATCAACCGGAAATCGCCAAAATTCCAATTTCGCCAATTTAAGCCTAAATCTACTACGGGCCTCCAGAACACATTCAAATCACGCTGCTAAGTCTTAAATCACCTAACAGAGCTAACCAAATAATAAAAATTCCAATCCGAGATCATATACTAACCAGTCAAAACTTGATCAACCTTTCAAATTTTAAAACTTCAAACTAAGAATTGTTCTTCCAAATCTATTCTGACTATCCTGAAAACCAAAATTGACGATTTACATAAGTCATAATACATAATACGGGGCTAGTCATGCCCAAGAACTGGCGAGCGAAATGCAAAAGCTCAAAACGATCGGTCGGGTCGTTACATGGGATACATCTATTCTTACTTTATATTGTATTTCACAAAAATAATATGCACATTCTTAGATATAACTTATGTAGTGAGGAACTTAATAAGGCAACCAAGCATTGTATTGAGTTAACGATTAATTTTTTCTTATAACAATACCTTTATTTAAATAATTATTTTTATATTACGTGCATGGAATATATATTTTACAACCTTTATTTTCTTTCATTCTGAATTGTGTAAATAAATTATTGAATTTTTGTTGTTAATACTAAAATTATTGTTAAAAATAAATTATTCTAATTAATTTTTACTATGCTTATTATTTTGTTATTCCAGCATTATAGATGCTTAAATACTTTTTATTTTTTAATTTATAAATAATATTTATTTATTCTATAGTTAAGTACAGAATATAAATTAAAAAGAAAAAAATCATAATATTAAAAGGTTTAAAAAATTAAAAAAGATAAATATTTATAATTTAGAGGGTAAAATAGGTATTTGGCAATCCAAAATTTGAAAAATCAGTTGAGTGACTTTTTAGTGCAATATGTATAGTTTAGTGACTTGGTTGTTACAACGGGAAAAAAAAAGTGACTGTCACGACCCAAAATCACACGTCGTGATGGCACCTAAATTAACCCTCTAGGTAAGCCAACTAACAGAAAAATACAACTCAATTGAGATTATAAGAGAAAAGAGAATAGATAACTGAACATTTACAAGTTTACTCGAGACTTGGTAGTACGAATCACGAGCTTCTAAGATTTGGAATTTTAAAATTGAAACAAATAAATACATGTTCTGTTTGAAGGTTACATAAACAGATTAGAAATAATCTAAGATACCAAGGACAAGTGACATCTATATCCAAACGCACGAACATCTTCCGAATAGCACCCGACGTCACCAGCAGTTCCGCACCAAAAATCTGTATGCAATGTGCAGAAGTGCAGTATCAGCACAACCGACCCCATATACTAGTAAGTATTTTGTCTAACCTCGTCAAGGTAATGACGAGGCTTTTAGTTAAAACATGCTTGTTGTTATAACCTGTACATTAGATTAGCAGTAACGCAGTTCAAAGCATAACAGATAAAAGTATCATATATAACTCGGCGAGACAACCAACAATTACTAAAAGGAACCACAGTAGAAGATTTACGATCTTTCCTAGTATGAGAAGTATGTCAAAAATGTCAAATCACATGGCACGGTAACACCCTTCGTGCTTTTATCTCATCCTCACCATGTATAAATAAATTTATGTAACAATTCAATTAGCACGACAACACCCTTCGTGCGTTCAACTCATCCTTCCAAATGAACGTATACCAGAACCAACCATATGACAAAAACACAATAATAGGAATTACAAAGTAGAAAATACGCAAGTAACAACAATGGACAAGGATATATATATGGGCCACAGTAAAGGACTAAACGGAAGCACGTGAGTAATAACAACAATTGGAAAGCAAGGAGGTATCAACGTCAATTAACTAGTATATTGGAGGCCTAAGTAAAAATATGACAAATAAGAAGGAAACACATGATCTTTACAAGTTAAAAAGTAAGGGCATGAATGACTAGCATGATGGAATGCTTAAACTAGAGTGCGACAGAATACGTATGACATGAGTATAATTTCAAAGCAGGAAATTAGCATGGAATATGCAAGTTAAGCAAGTAAAAGACATGGACAACATAACAACAATTGATATAGAGGTCAAGTACGGGACAATAACAACATATCACTCGGAATATTTAATTGAGACAATAACAGCTCAAGGAAAAGGCAGAAGTGTACACACGAAAAACAAATATCACATCATAATGCATGTCCCTCATCCTCACCTGCACGGAAACACCCTTCGTGCCATGACCTCACAATATTAAAAGCATAACAATATAATTGAAATGACACGACATCACCCTTCGTGCTTTACACTATTCCTCACATGATAATGTATATGAAATGTCACGGCATCACCCTTCGAGCTTTACACTCTTCCTCACATGATAATGTATATAAAATGGCACGGCATCAACCTTCGTACTTTACACTCTTTCTCACATGATAATGTATATGAAATGGCACGACATCACCCTTTGTGCTTTACACTCTTCCTTACCAAGCATATGATATCAATAAAATGACAAGGCAAGAAGTATAAGTAACATCGAGGAGAGTGTTCAAACGAATATTCCAACAAATTCTCAATCACGGAATTTTCCAAGCCAACAATGATTAAATAAGCCCTCAAGGGCCGTACAATTCAAGTACTTCCACAAATCTCACAATTTATCAGCAACACAAGTATAGAATCGAACATCTCAAATATTGACCATAGCAATGTGGTAGTAGCTACGCATAGAGATGACCAAACTAGACACATCAATGTATTCTCAGAATTATATCAAATTTGGTCAAGTTATATTAGACTAAGTCTTGATTACTATTATTTTATACTACATTCTTAATATTGGTAAATCAAGTGAGTCATAAAGCAAGGAAGGAAGGTACGTAATTCTACAAGACACAATTATAGTACAAGCTACCCCCGAGCATGATTAACCCCAGCACATACATATACGCTTGTCACCTCATATATGTATCACCCCCGCATGTAGCAAATAATGACAAGTAGGAGGAAAATTTCCCTCAACAAAGTTAGGCAAAATACTTACCTCAATTCGGCTAACTCAACACTCACTCTAGCCTTTTCCTTTACAAATTTGCCTCCGCCCGGCTCAATCTAGCCCACAATGTCTTGATACATCACACAATGAAAGAGAAAATAATTTCAATTAATAAAGCTGTGATTTTTATTAGATTTCCCAAAAGTCAACAAAAGACAAACCTCGGGCCCGCCATATAAAAACCCGGGTCCAAGGATAGGTCTTGATTACCCATAGCCTCATGAGTCCAAATATGTGCTTTGTTTTCAAATCCGAGTCATATTCGACTCTAAAATCTCAAATTTTTATTTTTCAAAACTTTGACAAAATCCCCAAATTTTTGCATAGATTTCTCATGAATTTGATGTTAAATCTTGTATAAAATCATGAAATATAGTTGGAAATTGATTAAAGATACTTACCCAATGTTTTGGTATAAAAATCACCTCTCAAATTTGCCTTACCTCGAAGCTAGGGTTCAAAAATATAAAAATAAAGCAAAAATTCAGAATTCTCAGCACTTAACCAGATGTCGCAATGCAAATGCGAAAAACTTACCACAATTGTGAACCTGGAGGATTTCTGCTAAGGTCGCATTTGCCACAAAAAACTTCGCAAATGCGAAGACTAGCTTTCGCAAATGCGGCTGGTTTATCGTAATTGCGAAAAGCTGCCCAGCCGCCCAGGCTTCGCAAATGCGAGGTCTCTTCACAAATGCGATAGCCGTATTTGCGACCGGAACATTGCAAATGCGAAGAAACTAGAACCAACACTCAAAATTCATGAAAACTATTCCGAAACCAATTCGAAACTCACCCGAGCCCTCGGGGCTCCAAACCAAACATGCACACAAGTCTAAAAATACAACACGAACTTGTTCGCGCACTCAAATAATCAAAATAACTTTTAAAACCAGGAATCGGATGCCAAAGCGCATGAAAATCAAACTAAACTTCAAGAACTTCTAGAATCGCAACCGAGCATTCGAACCATATAGAATCAACTCTGAATGGCGCCAAATTTTGCAAACAAGTTCTATATGACAAAACAAACCTACTCAAATCTTCAAATCAGACATAACAACCTCGATACAACAAATCACTCCTTAAGTCAACTTCAATGAACTTTAAAACTTCAACTTCTACAACCGATGCTGAAACCTATCAAATCACCTCCGATTGACTTCAAATTTTGCACACAATTCACATTTGCCATTAAGGACCTATTTCAACTTCCAGAATTGGAATCTGACCCCGATATCAAAATGTTCACTCCCGGTCAAACTTCCCTAAAGTCCAACTTTTGCCAATTCAAGACTAATTCGACTACGGACCTCCAATTTACAATCCGGATGCGCTTTCCAATCCTGAATCACCCAACAGAGCTAATGGAACTGACAAAACTCCATTTCGAGGTCAAATGCTAAAAAGTCAAACTTGGTCAATTCTTCCAACTTAGAACTTAAATCTTGAAGTTCATTCTTCCAAATTGATTTCAGATAACTTGAAAACCAACACCGACGATTTAGGCAAGTCATAATACATCATGCGGAGATACTTGAGCCCTCAAGATACCGAGCAGAATGCATATTCCCAAAACGACCAGTCAGATCTTTATAGTGACTTTAGGAGATAATTTGAGATAGTTGAGTGACCATTTGAGTAGTAGACTCATGACTTATATGATTGGCCAGAAGAAAAGTAAAAGTCAGTTAAACTGTCCAATATGATATTTGTTGTTTTTTTCTTGTGTGAATATTAAACATTAAATAGCGGAAAAGATCTTCTTCTTTTTTTTTTTTTTGAAAAAGCAAAGCGTCTGATAAGCGTGCTGCTAACGTGCGCCCCGCCGGAAATGGGGAGGGAAAAATCGCAAGGAAAGTTGTAAAGGTGCATCTTATGGATTTCATCACAAATGAAGAAAAGCTAACTGGATCTAACAAAACTCCACTAGGAACCCTGACCATTGATGTTACCGTATCTACGCCTAAATCAATGGGTAGTGCGATTAGGGAAGTGAGCCCTACTGTCACCACGGGCTCGAAATCAATGGAGGCCGACAAGGTGAATCAAGATTTAACCATGCAATCGATGAAGGCCAGCTCTAGAAATACAACAGTAGCTCAATCGGAACCAGTGACAGCAACTAAACATCTGGGAACAAAATGGAAATACACTCAGCTAGAACGCTTGGGCGACAGTGAAGACTGAAACGCAAGAGACACAGGTGATGGATAAGGGGAAAAGACTTGGAAACCTAGTTGCAGGTAACAAGTTTGCTACACGAGGGATGCATTTAACCCTCATTGCTCCCACGATACAAAATGGTAAGAAAATAGTAGAATTGTAGCAAACTAAAATTGAAAAAGGGATTGAGAAATGTAGGCTGGTAGTAATCTTGTATGTTGTAGGGGAAACACCTAATATAGGGGCTATTGAGAGTGTTTATTGCTTCTCAATGGAACTTTGTGTCTAAGCCTAGGGTATAATACCATAATGATGATTTTTTTTGTGGTAAAGTTCAATAGCCTGGATGAATGTAATGAAGTTCTATACTCTGGACCATATACGATCAATAGCAAACCAGTTATCACCAAAGCATAGACAACATACTTTGATTTCAGTGAAGAGATACTGAAGACTATCTCACAATGGGTAAGATTACCTAACTTACCTCTTAATTACTGGGAAAATGATACGATGAGACGAATTAGGAGTAGCTTAGGAATCCTACCTTTGCAAATGATTGCACTATTAAGATTGATCGTATCTCCTATGCTCGCATATTTATGGAAATGGACATCACTAGGCCGCTGCCCACAAAGGTGAAACTGATGGATTTCAATAGAAAATAGTTTGATCATATGGTTGACTATGACTGAAAACCAGTGTATTGCACCAAGTGTATACGGTTAGGGCATAGCTGCCAGAATAGAACAAATCAATAACACATGAACAAGTTGTGATCCTACAGTTGTGAGGGCACCAAAAAGAGGACAGGGTGATCCAGCAAGTTGAAATGAGTAAACAAAAGTAAAAAGGGGGTCCAAATGCAAATTGCAAAGCCTAAGACCCCAGAGTCACTAGCGCCAACTATTAATACTAACAAGGAGGAAGGATGACAGGCTGTTAAAAGCAGGCTTGCTGAAAAAAATGCACAACAAAACACTAAGCAATCCGTGGATGTAATGAATGGCTTCAACATGCTCAAGGAGAAGATATTATGGTCTGGCCTGAAAAGTTAGCATCAACAACAGCAGGGACCTTGGCTATGCATGGAAGATTTCAATATTGTTCTGCATATAGCAGATAGAAAAAATGGCAACCCTGTATAGAAAAATGAAACTAGGGACTTCCAAGAGTTCCTTGATGATACAAACAGGGATGAGATCATAGCAGTGGGGAGGAACTATGTACACTTGGACAAATAGTCATGTGTTTAGCAGAATTGACAGGGTACTAGAAAATATAGAATGGATAATCCAGATGACTCAATTAGATGTGTTAGTATTGGACCTTTACTTCTCAGGTCACTCACCACTAAGTATCCAAATGGAAGAATTTTCAAAGAAGGCCAAACCATTCAGATTCTTAATCACATTGCATATAACGATGACTTTGAAAATATAGTGAAAGAAGCTTGGGTGGACAACCAGGATCATGTATGAAGGCAATACGAGAAAAACTTAAGAAGGTGAAGAATTCCATTAAGACCTTGATATCACAAAGTTCCAAGGTATAGATGCTTGTCACGTCCTTAGTTCTTAACTAAGTACACGTGCGGCACTTGACAACTTGCTAACGATCTTGCACAACTTGCTCACGTTCTTGCTATGCCAAGTCAGCCCTAGTACACTCAAGATCGCTAAGAGAATGAAAGAAAGAACACAAGAGAATTGCTAAAGGAAGCTTTGTATTAGAGAGAA
>MU693513.1:0-22911 GCA_026770625.1 Nicotiana glauca
AATGGGATCGGGTTGCACGCCTGCAACAAGATGAGCTGAATATGAAAGTTGTCTTTATTTCTTATTTCCGTGTTATAAGCTAAATTGTGGATTGTTTCTCCATTATTCCTGATATTTTGTTTATATCTGATACCCCTGAAGCATGTTCCCTCCCCCCGTTTCAATGGTTTATTTCTGTTTTCCCCTTCGTTGTATTTGTGTGTGTGTGTATATATATATCTGCACAGGTTAATTGGTGGTCTGGTCCTAGCCTTGTTACTACTTCACCGGGGTTAGGCTAGGCACTTACCAATATATGGGGTTGGTTGTGCTGATACTACACTTTATGCTCTTTTGCATAGATCCAGGTTTCGGACAGCAACAACAGTAGCGCGGGTGTTAGCATTCAGACCAGTGAGACACCGAGGTAGCCTTGCAGGCATTCGCATGCCCGATGTCTCCTCTATCTTGATTTTTAGTCTGTTACCTCATGTATTCCGTGATAAATAGTTATATTTTCTTTCAAACAATTGTATTTAGCACTCTTAGTAGTTTGTGAGTAATGTGACACCAGTTCTTGGGTAGAGGTTTATGTTGAATTTTCGCATTTCTATTTAGTTTTCTTTAAGTTAAGACTTCCGCTTATTTACATTATTCCGCTATTTTTATGATATTACTGATAACTGTTAAAGAAGTAAATTGGTTAATGATAAAGGTAGTTAAAGGTTGGCTTGTCTAGCTCTCATCAGTTGGCGCCATCACGACTCCCGATGGTGGAAAATCCGAGTCGTGACATTAATAGAAAAAGTCAACCGCCAGATCAAAGTCTAAATCAAGGAAGCATTATTATTATGAGTGCGTGGAGCAAGGTCACTACAAGAGAGATTGTCCTAAGCTGAAGGAGAAAAGAGTGAAACAGAAAATATATAATTCTGCAAATATTATTGACACTGGAAATAATTCCGATGATAATGACTATGTAGAGGAAGTTTGTGCTGTGACTTCTAGTCATGGGCAGAATTCTTGGGTTCTTGATTCTGGTGCTACTTTCCACATGTGTCTACACAAGAATTGGTTTGCAACTTACAAGTAAATGAGTAGGACTGTCTATATAGAAGATGATAATCCATTACCAGTAGAGGGGGTTGATAATATCAAATTGAGAATGTTCGGCGGAATTATCAGAAACATTGAGTGTTGGCATGTTCCTCGGATCAAGAGAAAATTGATTTCTCTTTCGACTTTGGATAATCAAGGGTATAAATTTCACTCTGAGAATGGAATACTTAAAGTATATAAAGGCTCCATGGTACTCATGAAGGGTAAATTATATTCTAAATTGTATCATCTTCAGGCCAATGTAGTTGAATGGGAAGCTGTTGTAGCTTATGGGAAAAGTGATCTGAATCGGTCTCAGTTGTGGAACTTGCGACTTGTCCATATGAGTGATAATGGATTGCCTTTATTGAGTAAGTAGAATTTGCTGAATGGATACAAAAATCAAGTTTTGAATTTTTATGAGCATTGTGTGTTTGGTAAACAGGCAAGCTAAGGGTAAAGTTCAGCAAGAAGGCCGAGCATAAGACTAGAGACAAGTTAGATTATATACACTCTGACTTGTGGGGTCCAAACAGAGTTCCATCCAATAGTGGTGCTGGGTATTTTATGACTTTAATTGATGATTACTCAAGGATGGTGTGGTTGTATTTTCTAAAAACAAAATATGAGGCATTTTTAACTTTTGTTAAATGGAAGACGATGGTTGAGAGGCAGACGGAAAGAAAAGTTAAGCATCTTTGAACTGACAATGGGTTGGAATTTTGCAATTCTAAGTTCAATAATTTCTGCAGTAGAGAGGGAACAGTGAGACACCGCACTTATGTCGGAACACCACAACAAAATGGTGTTGCAGAATGTATGAATAGAATGCTTTGTGATAGGGTACGAAGCATGCTTTCACACTCATGTGTTAGCAAAGTTTTTTGGGCTGAAGCAACTAATACAACTTGTTATTTGGTCAACAGATCTCCATCCACAACTATTGAATTCAAAACCCTTTTTAAGGTATGGTCCGGTTCGCCTGGTGATTATTCAAATTTAAGGATATTTGGTTGTCCTGCTTATGGTCATGTGAGGAATGGAAAACTTGAGCCGAGGGTAAAGAAGTGCATATTTCTAAGGTATGCAACTGGAGTGAAAGGTTATAGGTTGTGGTGCACAAATCAAAAGACTTCAGGGCCAATTATCAGTAGGGATGTAACATTCAATGAATCTGCCTCACTAGACAGTTAGAGGGAGAAGGCAATATCATAAACAGATCGTGGTGTCAATGATCACATAGAGCTTGAAATTTAATCTCCACTAGTTCAACCCAGTAGTTCTAAAGTAGAGGAAGTGGAGGAGGTGCAAAATATTGATCAAGATGATAATATTGATGCACCTGCGCAACAACAACCATATAGCATTGCAACATGCAAAGAGAAGAGAGTGATCAACCGACCACAAAGGTTTGCAAACATAGTTGATGAAAATCTTCTTGGATATGCAAATTCTATGGGATTTGCTTTGGCAGTTGCAGAGACCGTTGATGCGTTTGAGTGTTATAGCTATCCAGAAGCTATTCAGAGTACAGAATCAAATCAACGGATTAGTGCTATGGATAAAGAGATTGAGTTTCTTAACAAGTTTAGGCGTTTCCTAGATTTGGTTGATGTGTGCGGAAATGGATAGAGCCCCTGCGAGGGCTGAGGGCAATGTAGAGAGACGTTGTTCCTGTTGATAAAGAGAATTCAAGCCAAGGGGAAGATTTATTATTTGTGGCTTGAATTATTTCCTTGTATTTTTAGGAAACCCATAATCCCTATAGGTTTAGGAAAACATATTGTCCTAATAGATTTGGGAAAGGAAAATCTATAGTCCTTGTCAAATTGAAAAACCTTTCTCTTATAGGTTTGAGACCTTTTGGGATCTATATATAGGTGTTGTAGTTGGGGATCCTAGAGATTGTATTGTGCTTTTCTTCTCATTCATAGTGAAAAACTCTCTCTGCTTTTGCCCCGAGGATTAGGCTTAGCCGAACCTCGTTAAATCCTTGTGTTGATTTTTCTTCTCTATTTGCTTTGCTAGTTAACCCACAATATTCCGTAACAAAAACAAACATTATATTTAATGTAACAATACAATGCAATACAACACGTAACAACCATCCAAACAAGTTGTAAAAGATTGTTAAAGCTAATGGATGCGGCTTACATTCTTGTAACCTGCGTAGCTATATTATGCATGTCGCATGAATTTTCTATGACATCCTTCAATTTCCAAAGAAGTTCAAAGTTTTGTAACGGTTAGTCACGGCTAGGTATACTTTAAAAGGTGAAATTTTAACCAAATTATTTGTTAGTTATTGAATTTTCTTGCAACTTACGTGGCTATATAAATTGTTTGAGCTCCTTGAGGTAAAATGTCATTCTAATTTCAAAGAAAATTGCTAGTAGCATGTAGTTGTTTTTAGGTAAACTAATGGAAGAATATCAAGCAATCTTTGAGTTAAGATGTGATTATAAATTTTAATTGCGTTGTAATGTTGGTATTTACGTAGTTAGAAATGATGAATGGAGAGAGTCATGTGAGGGTTCCATTTTATCGGTAACCCCGAATTTACAATCGAGGGTTGAACAATTCTTTTCCTCTAGCAGTGTTGCAATTGGCCATTGACTTGCGCCATCTTCCTTTTGATTTTCCATCACCATGTGCTTCATTTTCCATGGGATTAATTTGATGCATTTACTGAATCAGATTAAGAATCATTAGAGTCTGACTCTAAAACGAGTTCTGTAATACACTTTTTCAAGCGCTTTGATTTCACCGATTAGGAAGCTGATGATGTTCTACCATGGATGTTCGTATACATAACGTACAGATTGTGACCACAGTATCAAATTTCAGTCATTGAGTCAGATGGTGTAACCTTTATATATATACTATTGGATATTCTTTTTTCTAAGACATTGCACGAGGAACCACAGATAAAATTTCAACCATTATGGGAATATCTTAGCTTCTTTAATTATACTATTATATATAGAAACAAGCAATCAAGCTATGATACAATAAGAGTAAGAGGAATCATTTCGAGGAACACTTATTGAGTACTTCCTATCAATTAAGAAAATTGTACACATTTTCTTCTTTGAGAATACGACTAGCATAATACTTGGAAGTAATATTTTAACTCAAGACAACTAATATGTTTAAAAGATCAAAGCAATAGTTAGAGAATTCAAAGTTCAAAGACCAATCCAGAGAACGTCAACCCGTCAAGACTCAAGACCATAACTTTGGCAATAACAGAACAATCAATCCTCTTGACCTATAATGACCCTAGAGATCGGCCCTCCTGTCTCTATTCTAGGTTGCAATTTTGCCTCCTTTATTTAGCATGTCAGGACAAAAAGTTTAAATGTCCAAAAAAGGGAGAATTTTTGGACTCAAAGCACAAAAACAGGTGAAAAAAATAACCAATGACCATTTTATGTATAGTGCATGGATGGGATGTGATATACCGTAACGACACACACTACTACAAAAAAACCTTTAGCGGCAATACAAAACGGCTTTAACGGCAATAACAATAGTCGCTAAATTTTTTAACAGCCATTAGGGTTTTGCTGCTGATGTTGGGGTCGGCAAAGCGTTTTGCGGCTTTTCTCGCAAATAGTAGCGACAAAGGACAAAGATGAGTAGTACCATGAGAAGGTTGAGCATTTTCAGCAACACTAGGCATTCTTGATGTTTGTGGTACTCGTTCATGTCCACTATTGGCGTCGGGGATCTAATAAATATTAACATGTTAATTAACAATACTTTTATATGATTAGAATTTCAATTAAAATATCTAAAGTTTATTAAATGGAGTTACCTGTTCACCCAAGGTGCCATTACTACTTTGAGGCATAGATGCATTAGGAGCATGTTTGCGCATTAATTGTCTCATTTGGAGTAATTCTGATTGCATATTCTCCTGATTTTGTTTCATAATATTTATTTCATTATTTTGTTTCTCCTTTAACTCGATTATCTATTGTTCTAACCTTTGTATAACCTCATTAGAAAAATCATCTGCAGCAATATTTCCTAAGGAATACCTACTACCCCATAGAACATAATGAGTTGGACCAAGCCCTAACCTACGAACATACCCACTTTTTTCATTTTCCAACACCTGGGAATACACATCATCTTCCCAAGCAACACTACGAGGAGGTTGCTCAGTAGATATCTCACTATTGCTAAGCTTTTCATTTATCATTTTCTGACCATAGAATACACAATAAATCCACTTTGGAATTCATAAATAGGAAAAAATGCACATTGTTTGACAGAGTCATGAAAAATAAAGAAAGAATAAATCTTACGATTGTCTTGGCAGAATCATCATCCAGTGGCCTACCATTCTTACGTTTTTTATAAGTTAATAGGAAAATTTCTGCTCGTGTAGGCTCTATCCCGTTTACAGCCTAATACAATAAAAATGATATCATATATGTTTGCATGACAAAAAAAGGTTAAAATATTATAGATTGTAGTTTTCACAGGTTTACCTGCTCATTCATCAAGGTGGCAATACTTTTTGATCCTCCTGTGTGAGGCACCGTTTGCTTGGCCCTATTGTTTCTATTTTCTAGGGTACGTCTCTGCCATTGAAATATTAAAATAAAATCTTATAAAATTTAAAATAAAAATTGAGCATACCTAAAATCAAAACGCTATGAAAATGAGCAGACTAGGAGAATTTTCAAGGTTGATACATTAGTTTTATCGGAAAGCCAATATGAGACAAGGCCACTCCATTGATCCCTCGGTAAATGACTTGGTCTATTTTTTAGTAAAGCGTCTTTAGTCTTATATTTTTGCGCATACTCACCCTTCAAACTGCACTTGTAATCTTTTCATTTTTTTTCCTTGTGACTTTAAGACCCACGTCTCTCCACGTTTTGGGATAGAGAACTTCTTCTGAAAAAATAAAAGTCAATATTTATAAGATAACATAATGTATAAAAGATAGAGCATGTTCACAAAAAAATAAATAAAAATAATAATAACAACAACAACAAATATTCCATACCCTCGCAAAATCCACCAATTTCTTCTTTTCTTCATTGCCAAAATTTCTCCAATCATCTACATGTAGAGGTGTTAGTTCTGGAGTTCTGGCAATAATTCCTAGAAATCTAGCAAGCTTTCGACCCTCTTTCCCAATAACTTGGTTACGACTATTAAAGGGTACATCAATTGTCTTCCCCGACGGAAGTTTCCAAATCTCTTTTAGTAAAGTAGACCCACGAACCTTTTTTACTTTTGAATTACCTAGAATGAAAAAGAGAACAGAACGTTAGGTAGTACAATAGCTATTTAGTGAGTTCTGAATAGCATATCTCCAGCTGATGCAATACATAGTGAAGCTTCTGCAGATGGTAAAAAAGTTGGTCAAAATATTAAAGTTGTCCCTAAGGCTATCACTGATCGGGTGGAGAATAAAGCTATTATTATGCAGGTTTGTAGGCAACACCAGACTTTGAATTTGCAACCTGAGAATCATAAAACTGGTGCTATAGTGAATCTGATAACTGTCGCTAATGCTTCTGTGGATCGTGCTATTGGAAAAGGCTTGGAATTAACAGAAGACAAAGGTCTAAAATCTCATGTTGTTGATCAAGGATCAGATGTAATTACGCCACTAAATACAACAGTTGTTTCTATGCATGCTACAGTTCTAGTCGACGTTGCCAATGTTTCACCTGCACCTAATGAAAGTGATTGTGTGACTACAAGCAGATTGCAGATGGAAAGGGTTTGGAATCAATAAAATTTAATGGTTATAACTCACAGATTGGTGTTCAAGGATCAGATCTAAATAAGATGCTGGTTACAGCAGGAACTGATGGAGGAGCTGTTGTAGCCTCAAAGGAATTGACCTGTCTGTCTGTCTTGCTTAGATTTTGTGGATACAAAGGATGTGGAAGACACAACTCATAATCAACATGTGACAGTGGTGGAAGACTCAAGGGTAGTGCAAAGGGAGGCTGTAAATTGGGATTTTTGAACTCACATGAGGAAGATTGGGGTGTATGTAGTACTGAAACATTAGCACACTTTGACATTACTACATTCCTAGTAAGATGCCAAGCAATTGATAACACACAAAACAACAGAAGGTCATACGAACAGTAGCTACATCACAATATAGGCAAGCAGAATCTGTCTAGAAGTTTGGTCCCTATCCAAGCTGAATGTAACTTTTGGCAATAAAAAACGGGGAACATGATTGTAATGTGGAGCTATAATTTAATGTATATTTGTAATGTAACAGCACAAGAATGGATCCAATCACTGGCAAAAATAGATGACAGCTTCAAGACACACGAATCTCAGCACTTCAAAATCATTAAAACCTCTAAAGGTCAAAGAAAGCACCAAGTAAATCAAATATCACTATGCAATAAGCATTTATGATGTGCAACCATTACAAGGAAACAAGGATAAACAGTGTTAAAAGCCATAATCTAATATTATACATTATCAGATTGCAATACTATAGAAACATTACCTGAATCGTCATCATTTGGAATTTCAGTGCCACCATCAGAACTATTCAACTCTTTAGATTGACCATCACGTGCTTGGGCGTCAGAAATTATGACTATCCATCAACTGCTCAATATATGGCTGGGCTCTAGAGTAGTTTTGACCATCCATCAAGTGCTTAATATAAGGTCTCACATCTTCATCATAATCTTGTTCAATTACCAGTCGATTGTAGCCTCTAGTTTGCATAGTTCCTTTTCCAAAATAAAGAAATTTTCTAGATGCATTAAGTTATACTAGTACCAAATTAACTCCAACCAATCAGCAGGTCACACACAAAATGGGAGGAAACATAGTTCTCGTCTCAAGCTATGAAAAAAATGAATAGCAATTCGTGCACATGAATAAAGCCTTACGACAGAGATAGTTAAATAGATAAAAAGTATTGATGCACCAACAAAAACTATTGTCTAGCGATAATAACACCTTAGCAAATTGCAATACAATGGCTACAATCAACAAAATATAAGTAAAAGAAAGCACAAAGAATTTACTCAAATCAACCAATACAAATATGGAAAATCCATAGCTGACTAACATGCATCTTCTGTAAAATGACTCAAATTGAAAGCAAAAAAGTATATTTATTCAAATTTTTGCAGTAAGAAAATCACAAGAAGTTGTTAAATAACACTTGCAAGAAAAATATTCTATAAGTTCCACCTATCTTATTCAGAATCATATTCATTTTCACTATCATTTCCTCCCTCAACACTAGCTTTACCATCATTTGGAGAAGCTTGATAATGTACGTTTGTATCAATTTCTATCCCATCGACACCACTTCTTACCCAATCATTATACTCATCTTCTGGAATGTGAGTATTTGCTAAGAGAGCCAAGTCAATGGCATCACTCTGCATTGATGACTCAAACTGCAAACTATTTTCCTCTCCCATATTAAAAATATCTCGAGGTTTAATTAACCTAGGGACAAACCATTCATGATCTTCAAGATCATGTATAAATATTACTTGTTGAGCTTGTTCTCCAAAAATAAAGGGCTCATGACGTTCTCGATCGCTAGAATCTGTAAGGCGTGAGAAATTCACAAGTGTGAAACCCAAGTCATCTTCCTTAACTCCTCTACCTTTTGTTACATCAACCCAATCACACTTAAATAAGACAACCTTAAATTCTTCATAGTAGATAACTCCACAATATCATTTAATCTGCCATAATATGTGATATTTGCATACTTTGGAGTATTGCACTTGTACTTGCATAACTTTCAGTCTTTGAAACGACCATAACACCACTATTTTATGTCACATAAATTCTTCACTTTGCTTCGCTCGAAACCGATGCCTGTTATTTACATCGAACACATTAATTCTTTTCGCAATGTAACTCGGCCCTTGTGCAAAGACTTTAACATCCTTTAAGATGTTAGATGTGGCTTCAAGATCCTTTACCTAACCAAATAAAAGATACAACTGTAAATGTGGATATTTGTACAAGGAAAATAATTTAACGTAACCAATGACTTAGTCCTACTACTTACTTGCTCCTTGAACCACTCATGAAATGTATCGAAATGCACACGATCAAGTTGATTTTGAGTCAAACGACGCTTACGATGCGATCTCTTGATTTCTGCAATATGTTCCTTATTCATGTAACTCGCATATATTAATTTTGTTTCAATTAAGTAATATACATATATTAAATAATAGATATAACACTTACCTTTTATAATTCTCAACCACTTCTGACTCGCAATTGAAAATCACATGTCGATGTGCTTGCAACCTTGTTTTCTCATCCAACTCAAATACATCTACTCCACCGTACGACTCCCCGTCAGTTGAAAAACGATATTCTTCTTTACTAGTCTCATGCTCAATCTCATCACTGCATTTTTTGAAAAATAAGACCTTGAATCTCTACCCTCCAAATATCGTGAGAAAAATGCCATACACTCATTTGCTATGTATGATTCTGCTATCGAACCTTCTGGACATGCACGATTACGAACATATGATTTTAAAGTACCCAAATACCTATGGAATAAAATAATGGTATTAGTTTGATATTATAATATTTAACAACTAAAGATATATAACAAATATTCAGTGATATTCTTCATACCTCTCAATTGGGTACATCCAACGATAATGTACTGGTCCCGCATTGTCATGACCCAAAATCCACTATGGGTCGTGGTGGCGCCGGACACCGCTGTCAGGCAAGCCAACCAAGAATGTATAATTAAATTCCAGTTTTAGTATTTGCGGAAATCATTTTTCTTATACGTTAAATATTAGATAATAACAATTTTACAAAAATGAACATAAAGTCGATAAAAGACTTAATACTGAATAATCCAAAAACAATCTTCCCAGAACCCGGTGTCACAAGTGCATGAGCATCTACAGATAAGTAAATGAAATACAACATCCGTCCAAAATATAATGGACAAGAAATAAATACAATATACTGAAAGGGACTATACTAACTGCGGGTCGCCTCGAAAAATGCAACTCACCTAGTCCTAGAATCATCCACGCTGCTACGCCCAGTAGGCCACTAGGGTTACATATACATGTGCAACAAAAATGCACAAAAATGTAGTATGAGTACGTAAACAACTTGTACTCAATGAGTATCCCGCCTAATCTCGAAGAAGTAGAGACGAGATGGTCAACTTCGACACTTACTAGTGGTCCAATAATAATATGGTGAAGATGTGAGGATAATATGGATTTATCTAGCATTTATATCTCATAAAGCAAGGAAACAGGTAACACCTTCTCAAATAACAATGAAATTCCAAGGTTTACTTTTCATTATCTTTATAGTTTATAGTGGCCATAAAAAGGCAATATCAACTTCAATAAGTTTCAGGTTAAGCAATACAAGCATGCGCATATTATGTCGAGGCGACGACCCAATCCAACAGAAATAAACTGTGCACTTTCCGAGGGTTGATGGCGCGGCTATAGATGCATCTATTTAATATGCCGAGGCGTTCGGCCCGTTCCATAAATAAATACATACCCTGCTCGCGAATCATGCATGTGACGCAGTACATATAGAAATACATGCTCAATCAGTCAATTAATAACTTATCGGGGGGATATTTATCCAAATAAAGCAATTTCTCTTTTAACAATTCAGGAAAAAGGATGTTTAATCACTTTTCTTAAATTCATTTACTAATCCAAGGTGATATAAGCAATTACAACTATCAATGGGTCCATAATTAATCCAAGTATAATATGCTTGTGGGTCCTAACTACCCGGACAATAGCATAATAGTAGCTACGCACGGACTCTCGTCACCTCTTGCGTATGTAGCCCCCGCAATTAGGAGCACATAATTAATTATTTCACCTATGGGGACAATTCCCTCTTACAAGGTTAGAAATGAGACTCACCTTGCTCCGAAGATCCATAACCGGCATTCCACGCCCTTCCGAAGACTCTACTTTATGCACCACGCTCCAAAACTAGCCAACGGTTACACAAATCCATTAATATATGCTCAAATATTAATTACAATCTAATTTATAGTAATTCCTAACTCCGATAAAAAAGTTAACCAAAACGCCCTCGGGCCCACATGCCCGAAATCCAAAAAAATTTGAAGATAAGGATTACCCATGACCTTAGAAACTCAAATATATAATTTTCACTAAATTCCACAATCAATATCGTGGTTAAATTCCAAGAATATAATTTCTAGTTTTTTCCCCTCAAACCCCAAGTTTTTCTACACAATTCATGCTTAAATCCATACAAAATTGATGTATTTAACTCATAATAGGTGGGGCTATCTTACCTTATCGTTGATGATGAAAATCCCCTCTTGAAGCTCCTCAAAATCGCCCATGCCAAGTGAAAAATGGGAGAAGAATGACCAAACCCTGAGCTTAAAATAACCTTCTACCTTCAGCTATTTCCGCACATGCGGTTTATTGACCGCTTCTGCGGCTCCGCATGTGCGGTTAAAAATGCCGCATCTGCGGTCCTCCCTGGGCCACCCCTTTATCTCTTCTGTGCCAAGCCTCCCACAGATGCGGTCCCGCTTCTGCGGAACTCTGACCGCATCTGCGATCCACTCCAAGTCGCCCTGCTCTGCTTCTGCGACTAGTCTTCCGCAGATGCAGTCCCGCTTCTGCGGAACATTGATCGCATTTGCGGTCCTCGAGCCCTTGACCAAAAATCGCTTCTGCGGCTCCCTTTCCGCTTTTGTGGGGCCGCTTCTACGGTTAACCCATCGCAGAAGCAAAAATACCAACAACCAGATCCTTCAGCTGTCCAAAAATCCCAATTTCAATCCGTTAACCACCCGGAATCCACCCGAGGCCCCCGGGACCCCAATCAATCCTACCAACCAGTCCTAAAACATGTTACGTACTTGCTCGAGGCCTTAAATCACATCAAACAACGCTAAAATCATGAATCAACCCCCAATCCAAGCTTTATGAACTTTAGAACTTCCAACTTCTACTTTCGATGCTTAAACCTATCAAATCACGTCCGATTGACCTCAAATTTTTCACACAAGTCATATTCGACATTACAGACCTACTCCAACTTTCGGAATCAGATTCAGATTACGACCCCGATGTCAAAAAGTCCACCTCCAGTCAAACTTCTCAAAACCTTCAAATTTCTATCTTTAGCCAAATGGCTCCAAAATGACCTATGGACCTCCGAATTCACTTCCGATCGCGCTCCCAACTCCAAAATAACCATACAGAGCTATTCCCAGACCTGGAATCCCAAACAGACATAGATAACACTGAAATGCACTTCAAGCCAAACTTAAGATATTTCTTCCAAAATACTAACTTCCACAATAGGCGCCAAAACGCTCCCGGGTTATCCAAAACCCAATACGGGCATACGCCCAAGTCCAAAATCATCATACGAACCTGCTGGAACCTTCAGATCCCGATTCTGAGGTCGTTTACTCAAAATTCCAATCCTAGTTCATTCTTTCAACTTTAAGCTTCCGAAATAAGAATTCTTTTTTCAAATCAACTCTGGACTTCCCGAAATTCAATTCCGACCACGCGTACAAGTCATAATACCTGAAATGAAGCTATTCATAGCCTCAGACTGCTGAACGGAGCGCTAGTACTCAAAACGACCGTTCGGGTCGTTACATTCTCTCCCACTTAAACACACGTGTCCTCGAACGTGCTGAGAACTTCACTGGAGTTGTCTTAAATCGCTGCTTAACTTCTCATGTACCTTCTCGTGCTACCGCAACTCTGTTGAGCATATTAGCTCGATTAATTATGAAGATATTCCCTTTTATTCAACCAAATAAGCCTTAGATTCCAATTCCAACATCCGGAATTCTATGCCCGACCTATTTCCAACATATGATTATCATATCAATTACTACACGCTGCCCCCAAACATGACTGCATACCTTAGCTGAATTCATGCCTTGCATCATTTTACTTACCGGACCCCAATAACATTTTTTGATAAACTTAGTCAAAATTTCCACGAATCGGATGCTCCCATTGCACCCTATGATATACACAGGTCTTACTCTAACCCTTACAATGTCGCCACAATGGAAGAGATGTGCAGAAATTCATAATCAACCGCCGAGTCAACCAATCTTTGAGTCTATACTTCTGACAAGAAGAATTACCACATTCTGAACCAAATAATGATCTTTGCTCCTTAATATATTCCATACAGTCAGATTGCAGTGATCTTGAATCCAATGATCTCGTCTCACCCAGTACGAACTGTTCATGCAATAAGCCACCTCGACATGACCAAAAGTCCTATATGATGCTACAATGTGCCAATAGGCTACCAATTCGAATGTGATACAAAAGGAAAATGAACTCTGGAAGGAATTACCTAACTCACGCACTAATACAGACTTTCCTTATAAAATAGGAAGCAAGGCATGCAAAAATAGCAGATAGAAAACTATACTCAATATCACACTGTTGCGGCGTGCAACCCGATCCACGCAAAGATCTCACATAAGGAGATGCACATCGAGCCAAATTTGCTCATTACCACAAAATACCGAATATCGGTCATAAGCATGCTAAGTGAATAATAACATCCCTGAGTGAACATATAGCGCTATAAGCTACAAAACTCGAGCACAACTGAGGTGCGATATACAATCTGAATCTCAAGAGCCAATTTTCTCATATAACATCATTTTTATGTGGATACTCAACACATAAGCAATTCACCAAGCTGTCTCACAACTCGCACGGCGCAATACATCATTACATGAAATAGCTAACGATCACATAACACCCCGACCATTCTTCCATATGGAGCGCATTACTGAAATGAACATGTTTGGCCTGATATAGAGCCTATATTCACATTTGAATCCATCCACTGACATCAAGACGATTCTGATCGCACTGACTAGGCTAATAACCTTCCCAAGGTCCATAATAACTCTTCTTTCTTTCATAATGCATAAGAACAACCATCATAACCGGAGAATTCCTCCACAGTCCACAAACAAATAAACAGAGTGCCCTCCAGGCATAAATTCTCAAATTAATGATATTATCACAATCCTCATACTTGGTTTAAATCTTTAATCAGTCAAGTGACTACGTGCAACATTTATACAATCTTCCTGTGGGACACACTCCTACAACCTACCGTAACAAATAACTGGGTCTTACCTCCAACCCACCGGTCGCACTAACGCTGAAGAGCGGTCAAGAATCATTAACCATGATACAAGCCCTTTTTACAAAATACCAATCCCAGGTGACGCTGAAGACAATACCAACTTACTTTAAACATCAAAACTCCTTTCCTGCTCATCTGAGCTTGTGACATCCTTGTCCACACCGAACTGCAACCTTGATTCTCACTCCAAATTCCATACTACACACTGCACCCGGCATGCCAATGCATGATAGAACATGATTCTTCATCATCACTTTGGAACCACTAATAGGTTAACACTTCATCACATAAAAGCTTTTCACTGAACTCACTTCAGGAGGAACATAGAAACACACAGGTAAACTCTCATAACCGTAGAATATGCAAACATCTAAGTAGTAGTCTAAGCCACCATAGCCCTTCCGGGCCCTAACTCCACATAACAGGCCACAACGGTAGAATACTTTCTGAATAACACTAACTACGGCGGCCGACAAGCCTCGCACGCACCGTCACAATTCACTTGCATAACTTGATCACGCTTAAAGAACTAATCATTACCAGCAACATGCCAATTCGACTATGGCTAACCAATCCCTTTTCTTCCAATTTGTCCTTGATTGCCATGGAAACAATGATAACCCCATTCAACACTTAACACACTCCATCTGCACTCACCCCGAGTGACCCTGAGTCACGAGACCATGCTGTCTCAAATCCCATGAACCATTTCGTACCTCCCAATCGCCACATCACAAGTCAAAACATCATAGAACATTTCGTGCCTCTTCTCATAGGCTACTACCAAGCTTGGTTCTTAACCGTACCTATAGGCTCGAAACCATTATGCACCACACTTTACCTATTTGAATCCACTAGGACCGTTGCTGAGAGCCGCCCGCTCTGACTTGGCCTGAATATAATCAACTCCATGATTCTTCTAGCACAAGCATACCCTTTCGACAGAGCACTCGACAGAATCACTCTCAAGTCTGAACATGGGCCAATAAGGCCAACGATAGCACACCTTTACTAATTCCTTTGCTCAAATTACCACTTATGTTCTCTTCTCGTAGATGAAATAACCCATCAATATGCTAATCCCCAGAAACTTCGCAGGTAGTTAACCATGCAACCCAATCATAAGCGGTGGGACTCTCCCACTTAGCATGAAGCCATTGTTTCGCAATCTGGAACTCACCGGAACTCCCTATCTCTTATTGACATAGCCTTATGCAATCAATTACCAAAATTCTCGATATCTTACTGTAAAAACCCAATTTTTTATACCATGAATCATTAGCAACATTCGCACGACCGACCCCTTTACTGTATAACCAATAGAATTATTCGTAGAAGCCTCGCCAGCCACGCGACCGCTAACCTGCTCACAGGAATAACCCATCTGTAGAATTCACTCCCCGACATCTTCCAATGCTGCTGCACGGGGTACAATCACTATGACATCAATAACCCATCCTGAGTCTAAGCTCACTCTCCAGCTGCACATGTCCATTCACCCCTCGTGGACATCAATTAAATATGCGACAATATTCTTCCAATTCAAAGTTATGTTGTATCCTTCTTCGTTCAAGAAGATCCGCCCCATTATATCAAATCTCCTGCCGCATGATAGCCCATACTTCTAATTAATCCCGTAGTCTTCAATCGCCATCCACTAAAATCCCAAATCATTCCAAACTCTCCTTAAGGTAGGTGGTCATCCCACTACAAAGCACATATGAGACTCCACTGCTCTCCCACTTTGGCGGAACTCATCCCCTTAATCGATTACCCGGCCTTTGGCCTCTTATACTCGACCTTTCGGAAACTTTAGCCACCACCTGATACTTCCCACATGTCTTTCCTCATACGTTGGTGCTCACTTGCTGTCTTAAACAAAATCTATCTTCGTGGCACCTAAACCCACAATTCCTGCTAACTTAAACCTTTCCGACGGTCATCTTTATCGAACCGTCAACACTAGAAATATTGATTCAATCCTGAAAACCGCATCCTGCTATATCTGACAGTTGTGTCTCCAATTCTATCTCACAATATCTTGCCCCAAGGCAAATTGTAGAAGGTCATAACACTGACAAACTTAGCGCGTTCAATTAGGACAACGACATCCCATCATAGAAGAAAACTCTACAACGTTTGCAAATGCCAAGCCTCATTACTTCCACCAGCCCACATCTCACCATCCTTAATTCGATTGTCTTTCCCCTCCCGGGAGTAAAATACTAAATCTCTTGATTATGTACTGAGTAAAGCTCCCTTCAAGTCATTTACTGCCCCGACGCGTAGGCAATCATCCTACCATCATATCCCTACTGCGCAATATTCATTCATAAGCATCATGGCAACTTGTGCCTAACCTCAGAGCTCTCAAAAGTACCGCTGCTGAGCCGAAACAACAGATTATCCTTCCACAAGGCGACGATAATAGCTCAAATAACCCCGCAAGGAGAAACACCCGCACCACATTCGTAGTGCTATTAAAATTATTCAACCCTCGATTTATAACAAGCGCTTCGCGTCGCATAAGATTGAGTAGGAAAGAGACAAAGGCGTAAGCCTCACATGAATCAGATCGCACGATAAAGAATCAAGAAGGGAAGTACTCCTAACAGTCCTGCAACCTCCCAAGGATAAGTACAGACGTCTCCGTACCGATCTGCGAGACTCTACTAGACTTGCTCATGACTCGTGACACCCTAGGAACCTAGTGCTCTGATACCATGTTGTCACAACCCAAAATCCACCATGGGTCGTGGTGGCGCCGGACACCGCTGTCAGGCAAGACAACCAAGAATGCATAATTAAATTCCAGTTTTAGTATTTACGGAAATCATTTTTCTTACATGTTAAATATTAGATAATAAAAATTTTACAAAAATAAACATAAAGTCGATAAAAGACTTAATACTATATAATCCAAAAAAATCCTCCCAGAACCCGGTGTCACAAGTGCATGAGAATCTACATATAAGGAAATAAAATACAACATCCGTCCGAAATACAGTGGACAAGAAATAAATACAATATACTGAAAGGGACTATACTAGCTGCGGGTCGCGTCGAATAATGCAACTCACCTAGTCCAAGAATCATCCGCGCTGCTATGCCTAGTAGGCCACTAGGTTACATATACCTGTGCAACAAAAATACACAGAAGTGTAGTATGAGTACGTAAACAACGTGTACTCAATAAGTATCCCGCCTAATCTCGAAGAAGTAGAGACGAGATGGTCAACTTCGACACTTACTAGTGGTCCAATAATAATATGGTGAAGATGTGAGGATAACATGGATTTATCTAGCATTTATTTCTCATAAAGCAAGGAAACAGGTAACGCCTTCTCAAATAACAATGAAATTCCAAGGTTTACTTTTCATTATCTTTATAGTTTATAACGGCCATAAAAAGGCAATATCAACTTCAATAAGTTTCAGGATAAGCAATACAAGCATGTGCATATTATGCCGAGGCGACGGCCCAATCCAACAGAAATAAACTGTGCACTTGCCGAGGGTTGACGACGCGCCTATAGATGCATCTATTTAATCTGCCGAGGCATTCGACCCGTTCCATAAATAAACACATACCCTGCTTGCGAATCATGCATGCGACGCAAATACACATAGAGATACATGCTCAATCAGTCAATTAAGAACTTATCGGGGGATATTTATCCAAATAAAACAATTTCTCTTTCAACAATTCAGGAAAAATGACGCTTAATCCCTTTTCTTAAATTCATTTACTAATCCAAGGTGATATAAGCAATTACAGCTATCAATGGGTCCATAATTAATCCAAGTATAACATGTTTGTGGGTCCTAACTACCCGGACAATAACATAATAGTAGCTACGCACGAACTCTCGTTACCTCGTGCGTACTTAGCCCCCGCAATCAGGAGCACATAATCAATTATTTCACCTATGGGGACAATTCCCTCTTACAAGGTTAGAAAGGAGACTCACCTCGCTCTGAAGATCCATAACCGACATTCTACGCCCTTCCGAAGACTCTACTTTATGCACCACACTCCAAAACTAGCCAACAGTTACGCAAATCCATTAATATATGTTCAAATATTCATTACAATCTAATTTATAGCAATTCCTAACTCCGATCGAAAAGTTGACCAAAACACCCTCGAGCCCACGTGCCCGAAATCCAAATTTTTTGAAGATAAGGATTACCCATGACCTTAGGATCTCAGATATATAATTTTCACTAAATTCCATACACAATATCGTGGTTAAATTCCAAGAATATAATTTCTAGGTTTTTCCCTCAAACCCCAAGTTTTTCTACACAATTCATGCTTAAATCCATACAAAATTGATGTATTTAACTCATAATAGGTGGGGATATCTTACCTTGTCGTTGATGACGAAAATCCCTCTTGAAGCTCCCCAAAATCGCCCATGCCAAGTGAAAAATGGGAGAAGAATGACCAAACCCTTAGTTTAAAATAACCTTCTGTCTCAAGCTATTTCCGCACCTACGGTTCATTGACCGCTTCTGCGCTTCTGCAGGTGCAGTTAAAAATGTTGTATCTGCGGTCTTCCATGGGCCACCCCTTTCTCGCTTCTGCGCCAAGCCTCCCGCAGATGCGGTCCCGCTTCTGCGAAACTCTGACCGCATCTGCGGTCCACTCCAAGTCGCCCTCCTCCGCTTCTGCGACCATTCTTCCGCAGATGCGGTCCCGCTTCTGCGGAACATTGAATGCATCTGCGGTCCTTGACCAAAAATCGCTTCTGCGGCTCCCTTTCCGCTTCTACGTGGCCTCTTCTGCGGTTAACCCACCGCAGAAGCGAAAATACGAGCAACCAGATCCTTCAGCTGTCCAAAAATCACAATTTTGATCTGTTAACCACCTGGAATCCACCCGAGGCCCCCGGGACCCCAATCAATCCTAACAACCACTCCTTAAACACGTTACAGACTTGCTCGAGGCCTCAAATCACATCAAACAACGCTAAAATCATGAATCAACCCCCAATCCAAGCTTTATGAACTTTAGAACTTCCAACTTCTACTTTCGATGCTTAAACCTATCAAATCACATCCGATTGACCTCAAATTTTGCACACAAGTCATATTCAACATTACAGACCTACTCCAACTTTCGGAATCAGATTCCGACCCCGATATAAAAAAGTCCACCTCCGGTCAAACTTCTCCAAACCTATAAATTTCTATCTTTAGCCAAATGGCTCCAAAATGACCTACGAACCTCCGAATTCACTTCCGATCGTGCTCCCAACTCCAGAATCACCATACGGAGCTATTCCCAGACTCGGAATCCCAAACAGACATCGATAACACTGAAATGCACTTCAAGCCAAACTTAAAAAATTTCTTCCAAAATGCTAACTTCCACAATAGGCGCCAAAAAGCTCCCGGGTTATCCAAAACCCAATCCGGGCATACGCCCAAGTCCGAAATCATCATACGAACCTGCTGGAACCTTCAAATCCCGATTCTGAGGTCCTTTACTCAAAATTCCAATCCTAGTTCATTCTTTCAACTTTATGATTTCGAAATAAGAATTCTCTTTCCAAATCAACTCTGGACTTCCCGAAATTCAATTCCGACCACGCGTACAAGTCATAATACCTGAAATGAAGCTATTCATAGCCTCAAACTGCTGAACGGAGCGCTAGTACTCAAAACGACCGGTCGGGTCATTACACGCATGTTTAGCCTCACTTGCCAAGTGAATTACCAAATGTATCATAACAGTAAAGAATCCTGGGAGGAAAAGTTTCTCCATAGTAGACAATGTTTCTGGAATTTTTTCTTTAAGTAACTTTAACTCTTATACTTTTTGTTCTTTGCTACATAGAACATGACAGAATGTATATATTTCAATTAAAATGGAACTAACTCTTTTATCTACTGATCTCCGCAAGGCAAGAGGAAGAAGTTCTTGCATTATAACATGACAATCATGAGTTTTTAACCCAGATAACTTTCATTTGCGAATGCAACGTGGGATATTAGACGCAAAGCCATCTATAAATTTTGGCATTTTGTAGTACTTCATAAAACAACTCCTTTTCCTTTTGAGACATTGTGAATAAAGTAGGAGGAAGATATGTTTTCCCACTAGCTTGATATTGAGGCCATAAACTTGGTCTTATTTTCATCTCCTTCAAGTCCAATCGAGCTTCTAAGGTATCTTTAGACTTTTTACCAAGATCCAATAATGTATAAATTAAGTTATCACACACATTCTTTTCTATGTGCATCACATCAAGATTATGGCGCACCAAGTTAGAATTCCAATAAGGAAGATCGAAAAAAATACTCCTCTTGTTTCATGTGTTTTTCATCACTCCACTTACCCCTTCACTCGATTGGCTGAGAGTAAATTTTATATCTTTAACTTGATTCAACACTAGTGACCCAAATACTGGACAAGGTGCATGTCTTGTTTCTTTAGTACCATCAAACGATTTTGCATCATTCCGATATTTGTGTCCTGACTTCAAGAAGTGCCAATGCCCCATGTAACAAAACTTCCTGCCATGTCTGAGCCTTCTATATTGAGTGTTTATATTACAAAAAGGGCATGCAAACCGACCATAAGTGCACCATCTAGAGAGAGTACCATATGCTGAGAAATCATTTATAGTCCACATGAGAGCTACTCGCATTTGAAATATCTCCTTAGCAGAGGCATCATATATTTCTATCCCAACATCACATAATTCATTTAACTCTTCTATTAAAGGTTGCAAATAGACATCAATATTATTGCCATGAGCTTTTGGTCCAGGAATAAGTAAGGACAAAATGAAGAACTCTTGTTTCATTCACATCCATGGTGGAAGATTATATGGCATTAAAATCATTGGCCATGTACTGTGTACAGTTCGCATTGTGCCAAATGGATTAAACTCATTAAAAGCTAATCCTAGGCGCACATTGCGAGGATCTCCAACAAATTCAGGATATTTACTATAAAAAAATTTCCAAGCTTCAGAATCTGCAGGATTCCATAGAACTCCATCTTTGTTGCGCTCTTCATGATGCCATCTCATTGTTTTAGAAGTTTCTGAAGACATAAACAATCTTTGCAGCCTTGGTTTTAAAGGAAAATACCTTAGGACCTTGGCTGGAATTTTTCTAGCATCATTTTCCATCTAGAAGCCCCACAAACTTTGCATTCATTAACATTCTTATTAGCAAATCCTTTCCTAAAAAGCATTCAATCGTTGGGACAAGCATGAATTTTTTCATACTTTAAGCCCAAGCCTTCAACTATCTTTTTGGTATCATAGAAAGAAGGAGACAATTTTTCTGCTTCAGGAAGTGCATATTTTAATAGTCCAAGCAAAGAATTAAAAGATTCATTTGACCATTTGAACGTGCATTTTAAGTGATACATATGCAGCAAAAAAGATAGTTTGCTAAACCTCTTACATCCAGGATACAATTCTTTATTTGCCTCCTTCATGAGCCGTTCAAACTTATTCACCTCTGGATGAGGTTGATTTCCATATGGATGAGCAGTATTCACTTCTACGTTTTGATCCATGCCACCACTTTCACTAATGTCAGTATCCGTGAACTGTGTAACATCTACAAATGCATCATGTATTATTCCTCGCATATCATCGCCCCTTAAAGTTGAATGGCTTCTCCAGCATTGTTTGATCCCTTTAGAGATTTCCCATGACAAAACCAAGTATCATATGACGGTATAATACCATTAACCACAAGATGATCATATGATGTAGCCCAATTTACTTGATGGATAAGCACTGTCACGACCAAAACTCCACTAAGGGTCGTGGTGGCACTGAACACTGCTGTCAGGCAAGCCAACAAAATTACCTAATCAGAATCTCGTTTTAATACTTTTGAAATCTAGGATTTTCCTTCAAATTTAGCAATTTTAAAGAATATAGTCTCAAATCAAATTTAAATGATAAACAGTTAATACAATACTTCAAACCATCCCAGAACCCGGTGTCACAAGTGCATGAGCATCTACTGACAAGAAAATAAAATACAACATCCGTCTGGAATACAGTGGACATGAAGTAAATATAGTACATTGGAAGGGACTACTCTAGGTGCGACCGTCCCGAATGATGCAGATCACCTAGTCCCAGAATCATCTGTGCTGCTGCGCCCTGTAGGCCACTAGAGTTACATATACATGTGCAACAAAAATACACAAAAGTATAGTATGAGTACATAAATAACGTGTACTCAATGAGTATCCCGCCTAATCTCAAAGAAGTAGACACGAGATGGTTGACTTCAATACTTGCTAGAGGTCCAATAATAATATACTAAAAGTATGAGTAAATCATGGATTTGTATAGCAGTTCTAACTCACAAAGCAAGAAAACAGGTAAACACCTTCAACAAATAATAAAGGATTTTCAAGGTTTACTTTTCATTATTTTATCAATTTATATCAAGCCATGAAAGGCAATATCCACATTTAAAATTCTCAGGAAACAATATATATCATGCGCAAATCATGCTGAGGTCGACGACCCGCTCCAACAGAAATGTAAATTGTGCACTACCGAGGGTCGAACGGCCCGAACCATAGATGCATCTATTTAATCTGCCGAGGCGTTCGGCCCGTTCCATAAATAAACAAATACCCTGCTC
>MU693517.1:5460-47532 GCA_026770625.1 Nicotiana glauca
AGTTAGAGCAGTGTATTACTTTCTATTAGCCTGTGGTTCCCGTGAGATTCCGGGTTTTGGGATTTCTATTTCAGAATTTGTAGAGTCAAAGTGTATGTGCCAAGTGGCAAGTTGTATACTTCCTGAAGTTATTTAACTTTTGACTTAAATATTTTCGTATTGGTTGTTACTTCCACACTGTCAGGCTTACCTAATCGTTGTGACTAGGTGCCGTCATGATGTGTTCACGATTGGTGAATTAGGGTCGTGACATGAGTCATAGTGCAGTGTGGAAGGGCCAACCCTCAAGTTTCCAAGTTCAGAGGGAACTCAAGGTCTCAAGGCAAGGCTCACAGGAGGGGGGTAAGAACTTAGAAACTAGGAATGAGTGTAAGTGCATAGAAGAATTTCTGAAAAGGGGAAAAGGGGAAGTGGCAAAGACAGACTAGTGGTCATACCCAGCAATAGAAAATGTTGGCACACTCCACCAGCCTGTTAGAACACATTGTTTTGGGAGTTAGGATCCCCTAAGGGATAAATTCCAAACATGAACAATAACTTGAATATTGCCATGTTCTGAACTACAACTCAAAGCACATAGAGAGAGACAGGGGTGCAGGGATTCACAACAGAAAAAGATGAAAGGAAATAAACATGCTAGTTAACATTTAACTCCACATAGACAGTAAAGTAGACATGGATGAAAGGCTGTGAGTAAACATATTAGGATGATGCTAAAACCAAAACTAGAACATACCAGTCTCAAGGAAACAAGCAAAAGAAAGCAGTGGTCTTGTAAAGCCAAAGTACAAACAAGTAGTCAGAATGCTATGAGTTTAGAAGAGAACTGTGAGATTATAAGTGTCTGAAGTGTGTAATGTGTGTTTATCGTTGTGTAGAAAGGGTCGTGCCTTTTATGGTGTAGAAAGCAAGCAAAAATAGGTAAGAGAATAGTTTGAAAATCAATTACACAAGGTTTCCCTTTAATTAAGGGATTCTGATTTCAAACGGGTAATACTAATTAAGGAAAGAGACTAATCAAATATTTTTCAAAGCAGTACAAGTGGGGTAAATACATAGAGGTTTATTTAAGGACAAGGTCTTGATAGTATACGGTTGTACCATTTAAGGAAAGGAAATAATTTGACAACCAAGAAATCATAAGGTCTGAATTTGGTATGAATGAATCTAGTCAGAGAAGGTGAAGAAAGGTTTTACTTAAGGAAAATCAGTATCATTCAATTAGACCTAAAAAAGGATTCTAAATCAAACATAAGTTGGAAAACCTTTTTGGATAAAGATTCATCACACATATAAAAGCATATAGACATGCTTAAACACGAAGAACTAGCATGCCAATCAGTAGAAGAGTCTAGCATAGAAGAATTTTAAAAAAAAAGTTCAGAATTGTATGCAAACAAAGAAGTTCAAACTTAGTTCATAGACTCAGAAATTAGTCCGAAAGAGTCAAGGGTTCTCCAACAGAACCCTAGTTCAATCGCATGATCAAACCTCGGCAGAACTCCCAAATTCTAGGGTTTCTACCTCGAGTCAAATATAGAGATGAGAAAGTAGGTAGTTAAACAGGCTCAGAGATTTCTTTTAGAAACTCATGAGAAAGCAAGCAAATACAGTTGAAAGTTCAAAGCAAACAGAGTGAAGAAACTAATTCGAAACACAATGAGAGTGGAAGAAACAGTAGAGAAAAACATGTTCAAACGTCTCTTAAAACAAGGTAAAGTAGAAGTGAAACAGTAAACACTTAAGAACATGGTAGAAGGATACAGTAGTGGAAGGCAAATAGCGGAACATAGTGGGAAAGCATGTGAAAACATAGCATAGAAACGTAGTAGAAGAAAGAACGGAATATAGAAAACACAATAGAAGAACATGCGTGATAAAAGGAAAAACATAAGAACATAGTAGAAGAACATGCATGTTACAAAAGAAAACATAAGAGCACAGTAGAGACAAATACACACAAAGAAAAGGAAACGAAAAGCCGGAGAAACATTTTAAGCATTTCAGAAAACCCTAAATCAAAAAGAAGTGGTTTTAAAAGTAATTTTTTGAAAGAAAAATTTGGGAAATCATTTAAAAACCCAAGTAGAGCATAGATACGTAACAAATTTAAGAAAAATTGGAGAAAACCCCGAATATTTAGGGTTTTAGAAGAAACCTAGAATGAGAAAGGCTTTGAAAAGGTCCGATCTTGGTCGGAAAGTCAGAACTAGACTCAAAACACCATTTTACGCCAGAGCAAGGCCGGAGATGGCCATAGAACCTTGAGTTTGCAAAGATCTGTATGAAAACCTTCGAGGTTAGACCTCGAACCTTCAAGTACCAATTTTTTAAGAGCAGATGGAGATGAGTTTAAGCCGTGAGGCCATGGATTCTGGTGAGGTTGAGGTAGAAGACAGTAGAAGACGATTAGGGTTTCGAGAAAATTTGAGAGAGTTTGAGAGATGAAGGGTTTTCAAGGCGGCGTCTCTGGAGGGAAAAAAATTAACGGGTTAGGGGTCGGGGTTATATATTAGGACTTGGGTTAGTCCGTTTGAAATTGGAACTGGGTTTTTGGGGTGGTTGATTTTGGATATAATTGAAATGCAAATAAGGCTATCAGTTAAATAGCCACTTTTCCCTTTTTTAATTTATAAAAATATTAAAATGAGTTTTGAAATAAATTGAAGGTACTAAATTAATTAATAATATATAATCATTAAATTAAAAATACTGGAATAAATTTTACGATTATAAACGCTATTCAAATCTTAAAATAGGCTAGAATTGCAATTTAGCTTAAAAATACCAAATCGACTTATAAAAATGTGTAAAAAAATTATCTTAGCTATATATTGGAGTAAATATAAGGATAAAATAGATTAATCACAAAAATGATAATTTGAAGAACACTTATTGTCTTTTGTATTACTAAAATAGGTCAATAAATCGGTTTAAAATCCTTTTTTTTAAATTAGAAAAATAATAAAATACTTGGACATGCTTATATATATATATATATATATATATATATATATATATACTATTTCGAAAGTATTTTGCATAAAAAAATATATAGGAAAAAATTAGGTATCAGCACAAGTATGACATGTTTCCCTTATTGTTTGTGCATATCGGACGAGATCATATTGGGACTCCGTCTCGAGATCCCAATGGGCAAAGTAAGTTTAGTCCACAAGAAGCCTAGACACGACTAACGGAAAAGCCAAACACGGCTGCTAAATACAAAACCGCCATTCGAGTACGGGATGAAGCAAGTAGCCCTACAACGCCCTTCCCCCTTTACCGACTTACCAGGTCAAGGTAACATGCAATTTTGTTTGGTTTTAACTTATCATACTTTCTCTCTTTTTGGTTCGGGATAGGAACACGAGCATTCTCAATGGTGTGTGAACAAGGAACGAACACCACCAAACATACCAGGAAAATGTTCCGTACCATATCATCTCGCAGGCAATGACCGAGCAAAGCCCTCTACACCGTACCATATTACAATTAACAGAAATGATTTAGAACATGCCGACATTATTAAGAAATAATCTCTGGAACCTGGGACTGAGCAATAGGTCCATGGAACGTGTAGTCTCTCCAACACCGGCAGAACATGATCTCAAAAATCTTGCACGTATGCTCTCCACGACAATCCTACGCCAATTCAGCCGATTAAATATTATGAGCCACGTCCGAACGTCGTTTGAATTGATGAAGTCCCAGGGTGCCCGGTAATCCAACCAATAAGTTTATCGTTTGTTCCGCCAACATCCTCTCCAGGCCGAGCAACAAAGGGATCAAAAAAACTAGGACTCTGCCGACGCATACAAACTATTGAACGATGCACAATACTCTCCACTAAAAAAATTAAACAAACCGGGACTCACCCCGACTCACAGTACTCTCCAATGAAAGCAAAATTGAACAAACCGGGACTCTCCCCGATGCACGCATAAACAATGTGACAACGAGTAATGTTCTCCTATAAAAGTAATGCAACGGACAAATCTCATCATCCCTCCAAACCCGCATATCGGCAAGTTGAGAAAGTTCGACATTCTCACAACGAGTTACAATTTTGACCTCGCCCGAATTTACACCCTTATGGCCATCGACCATCGGCAAGTGAAAAGAATGTTCGACCTCGCTTGAACTCACAAGGGGTTACAATTTTGACCTCGCTCGAATTTACGCCCTTACAGCCATCATCCGTTGCCAAGTGCAAAAAAAGTTCGACCTCGCTCGAACTCACAACGGGTTATGATTTCTACCTCGCTCGAACTCACAATGGTTTACAATTTTGACCTCGCTCGAATTTACACCCTTACGTCCATCGGTTGTCGCCAAGTGAAAAGAAAGTTCGACCACGCTCGAACTCACAACGGGTTACAATTTTTTCCTCGCTCGAATTTATGACCTTACGGTCATCAACTGTCACTAAGTGAAAATAAAGTTCGACCTAGCTCGAACTCACAACAGGTTACAATTTTGACCTTGCTTGAATTTACACCCTTACGTCCATCGGCCATCGCCAAGTGAAAAGAAAGTTTGACCTCACTCGAACTCACAGCGGGTTACAATTTTGACCTCGGTCGAAGTTACACCCTTTTGGACATCAATCGTTTCCAATTGAAAATAAAGTTCGACCTTGCTCGAACTCACAACGGTTACAATTTTGACCTCGACGGATGAATTTATGTCCTAATGGCCATCGGCCATCGCCAAGTGCAAACAAAGTTTGACCTCCTGAACTCACAACGAGTTACAATTTCGACCTCGCTTGAATTCACACCCTTACATCCATCAGTTGTTGCCAAGTGAAAAGAAAGTTTGACCTCTTACGAACTCACAACGGGTTACAATTTCAACCTCGCTCAAATTTACGCCCTTACGGCCATCGGCCGTCGCCAAGTGAGTGAAATTCGATCTCGTTCGAATTCATAACGGGTAAGAATTTGATCTAAGTTCATATTTCCTACTTCGCTCGAATCGACGCTCCTATGACCCCTAGCCATCACCAAGCAGAAGTAATATACGAGCTTACAAGTCAAAACTGATTTCATTCAAGTTGTCAAGTCAGACTTCGACCTCGCTCTAATTTACAAGTTAAAACTGATTTCACCCGATTTGGCAAGTCTGACTTTGACCTCACTCAAATCAAGCAAAGTAAAACTGCATTCGAATTCCCAATTAAGAGTCAAGGACTCATCGCGGGGAAATTCGAAGATCTTTTTCAAAAAAGAAAGAGAAAGAATTTCAAAAGATACGTAGCCAAACGCAAAGTGACTATTGTATTCAGAAGATGTACATGCCCAACAATTGTGCATTACAAAGGGGCAAAAGTGGTCCCCTAAGAAAAAGATGAAAACAAACCACAAAAGAACAAAAAAACTAAGTATAAGAGCTACAAAAATCTCCTCACTCGACATCATCTCAACTGTCGTTCTCCCCAGCATCATTGTCATTGGAAGAAAACTCATCTTCAATCTCAGCGCCCCCACCGGTCTCCGGTTTCATAGGGTCATAACCATAGGTGAGATAAGCCTCGCATGCCTTCGCCTAAGCTTCTTTAAAAGCGGCCTCAGGAATGCTCCCTGCCTCCCACAAACCCTTGTATATATCATGTTGTGCCTCAGCATGGACCTATAACTCATACAGACAGTGAGGAATAGTACCAGAGCTAGATGCTTAAGGGGGAGCTTGAGCCAATAACTATGCCTTCTCGGCCTCAAGAGCTGTAAATCGATCTCCCAAGCTCGAAGCATTTCGATCAAGTTCACCAATCCGCTCCTCGAGTCTCACCTCCCTCAATGTGGCCGCCGCCTTCTCAGATTCCTACTCAGACTTGAGGATGTGGATAGTGTCTTCTAACGCTCCTGTCCTTGCCAAAGCCGACACTCGAGCACCCTCGGCTCTCTCCAACTTGGCCACCTTCTTTTCTAGCTCAGCAACCTTGTCCTTCCATTCTGCACTCAAAGCAGTGAATCTAGTAGCATTTTTCTCAAGCTCATCTCGTAAAGACAACACTTTTGCCTGGAGGTCCTCGCACTCTGCGGCAACTCCTTTGGCCACCTCGAGCTCCTCGTCTTTGGCATGAAGTAGCTCCTCGAGCTTGTTGCATCTGCAGATTGATCGCATCAGTTCCTCATATCTTTTATCCAACTCCTCCCTAAAAAATTGGGTACTATTGCCTGCCCTAAGCCGTACGTGCATCTCACGGCACTTGTTGCGATACCGCTGACACCTCTCGGCCATTTTTAGAAAAATCTCAGCTTGTATCTCAACCCTACGAGCACTCTCAATATCCAGCATGTAAGTCTGAAAAAATACAGGAGAGAAAGAGTCAGTAAAGACAAATGGCGCAAAACAAAGAAAACAACAAAAGGGAACTCACCGTTAGGGCTATCGCGGGCACAACACGTGGCAACCCAGAATCATTGATCTCCTGAAGAGATCTTCTTTTAGAGTCAGATCATAGAAGATCGAACTGCAGTACCAAATCTACCATGTTCTGCAACACGTTAAAAAGATGACAGAATTTCGAGTATGCAAGAAGGGCCTTACGCCATTACATCAATCCTGGTAAAGCCCTCCTCAAACATCCTCATGTCCTCAGTATCAATGTCGGAGTCGGATTTATAGTCCTCCAACATAAGGCCCTTCAATCTCTCACTGACCGAAGATGGGGTACGTCTCGGCCGGGACATCGATGGGCTACCCGAAATAATAACGGTAGCCTCGGAACTCCGTCCCTCTACCATAATAGTTTCTTCAACGCTCACAACGGGTATCTCCTCCACACCCAGGCTGGCATCTCTGCCAGTTTTGGGTACCGTCGAAACAAGGTCGCCCTTCGATGGCATTTCAGATAAAGAAGCCCCTTCCAAAACTAACATTCGCCTCTTCGAAGGGGCCTCTCTGCTACCAATGCGAGAAGGTTCTCCCGTTGAACTGACTATAGGGATTGGAGTCTTCGACCGAGGAGCAACATCCAAGCGCACGGTTTTGGTCGCGGACGCGGTCCCCCGAGCAACCAAACTCTGTACGCGCTCGTCTGTAGTAATCTCTCGGCTAAAAAAACAAAAGCAAATCCTCAGTGAGGTTTTTAAATGGAGACATCGACGACCATCTTAAGAAAAATTGCATAAAGTTAATAGGAAGGAAAACTTACGAGCAAAATTCCACGTCACGGGAAACCTCGCTGGATTCGACACGACGTGCTTTGTTCGAACATAGAAAATGCTCTCCCAAAAGTGACGATTTGCCTTATCGTCCATCTTCACCACCAAGCTCTTGGCTCCTCAGTAGCGCATGTGAATCATCATACCCCTAAGAAAATGAAGGGCGAAGAGGTGAAGCAGCTGTCGTAGAGAAATCCCTCGGCTGGCCACCTCCACATACTTGATAAGCATAAGAAAAGGTTTGTACGCATACAAATAAAGTTGAGCCGGGCACACCTCATAGAAGAGGCAAAAATCCACCACCAAGGAAGGTAGGGGAAGCGTGTACCCTTTGATAAGTGGATACGCACAAAAAGTGCAGTAGCCCAGACGGTGTATATGCACTATGTCCTTATCCGTCGGAATCAGTTCAATATGATCGGGAATACCCTATTTGTCTTTGAACACCGTGAGCACCGCCAGATCCATCACAGAAAAGACGGGCTTCAGATCATCTCCGATAGGGCTGTTAAAGTCAGTCCTCGCTTTTGCTGGGCGGGGAACCACCTCATCTACCATCAGAAAACCATCGTCTTCGGCCATTCCCACTCTCTCTTCAATTAAGGGTATGTCATTTTTTGGCACTAGTGCAACAACTTTATTAGAGTGGGAAGAACCACTAGCCATCTTTTCTTTGATCAAAAGAAACAACAATGGTAAAGGAAAAAGACAATGGTCACAGCGAATCCTAACAGAAGCAGAAATATGAGAGACTAAAGGAGAAGGAGAAGATTTGTAAAGTTGTTTCTTAAGTAATTGAAAAGTGTAACATTCAAATAAAAGGCTCCCCCTATTTATAGGGATATAAATTCCCTAAGCGGGAGAACCAAGGGCCGCCAGTTAGAAAATGGAAAGGGCATGGGAAACAACACAATGCATAGAAAACGTGTGCCATTATGATGCATGAGAAATATTGATGATATTTTGAATTGACGTGGCAGTCTGATGCATCTCTCGAAATGTCATGTCACTACCTCTCTATGAGGTGCTTGTCCCTCGTATGAAGCATTCATATTTCTCCTAATTTTTGGATTGACAGAGTCTGCGACCGAAGTTGGATCTTCCTCGGATTCTCATCAGCTCCCTTAGGTGCCCTTGGTGAAACATGTTCACTTCTTTCTGTAGGGCTATGCAGTCCTTGGTCTTGTGACACCGCTCCTAATGGAACTCATAGAGGACATTCGACTTTCTGGGTTTGGGTCGGATTTCATCTTCTGTGGCCATTTCACCTTCGGACTGAGTTTCTCAAATGCTTCACTATTTCTGAAGGGGAAATACAAAAATTGTGAGTGGATAAGAGTGGAGGCATACCTCTTTTATTTTGTTGAGTCCCTTATGCATCATGGATGCCCCTTCCACATGATGAGGAGATGGTGGGATGGCTATTCTGACATAGGTTTGATACATGTCTCGGTTGAGGCATGGACCTGACTGGTCTCTTCAACTGTCATTACGACTGTCATTCCACGGCACCGTTTGGACCAACGATAACCATTAGGTTGGACCATTAAGGTCATCCTCGTCTTCTCTCACCTCGGCACAGTAGGCATTGTGAATTTCTTCCTAATTGGTGGGAGGGTATTTAATGAGCCTACTTAATAACTTTTTGGTCACTCTCGATCCATTCCTGTTCAACCCATTTTGAAAAGTTTCCACAACCGTCCCTTCTAATATATTTGTTAAGCTCATTCTTACTCTATTAAACCAAGCAAAGAAGTCCTTGAGTCCCTCGCTAGGCGATTACTTAACAGCGAATATATCATTCATCCTGACCTTCGCCTTATTAGCCCCAATGTGGGCGGTGATGAACGTTTTGGCCATTTCTTCGAACGTTATTATTGAACGTGCTGGTAATTATGAGTACTAGGTTAAGGACCCCCCCCCCCCCCCTTAGGGTCTCACCGAACTTCTTCAGTAACATTGATGGCACCTGCTCCTTTGAGAGGTCGTTGCTTTTTACCGTTGTGATGTAATGAATGATGTGATCTTCGGGGTCTGTGGTGTTATCGTATATCTTCAGATACGGTGGCATTTTGAAGGTCTTGGGTATAGCATGCGAGGGCTTCCTCTTCGCTATACGGTTGTTTGACGAACCGACTGACATCCCGTTTTGGTAGCAATTTTAGGGCGCGTGGTATCTAATCAACCCTTTCTTGATGTTCCTTCATATGGTCTCGGAGTGCTTTATTCTCATTCTCCATTTCTTCCATGTTCTTTAGAATGGACGCAAGTGCATCGTTACCTGCATCAACAACGATGTGAGTGTTACTTGTTGGGGGCTGGTTGCTCGTGGGAGGTTGTTATGGTATCTGCTCGTGCGGCGTTTCTATTCGCCCTTTGAACAGGTTTGTCGAATCGTTCATTTAGAGTACTTATCAACCATTCCTCCAATAATATTTTCACTGTGTGTGGTGTTTTCTCAGTTGTGGACGTGGAAGCTCCCCTTTCGCATGAAGCGATCACACTTCCATGAGGGGGGTGAGTCACTTCGCCTGGGCGTAGCACTGGGCGTCACATTCTCCTTGTTTTCTCTATCATCCTCGTTGATGGTATTCATGAGGTTGCCGGTGACGCCCACCACTATTTTTTGTCTTTCATCTCCTTTTTCTGCCATTGTTAGTTTGTGCAAACTGCAAAAAGATGATTGTTGTCAGTTTTTTTTAATCTAGAAGGAACGAAAATTTTTACTAGAACCTTCCCACGGACGGCGCCAAATTGTTTGACCAAAAAGTGTCAAGCTTTTTTTAAAACTAATTAGTGATGAAATAGAGGGTGAATCCTAGTTAAACATAATAAATTCTAGATCTAATATTGGAGGATATCAGCAATATAGATAGTGTTTGAGAATAAAAAAATATCGGGTATGTGCTCAATGATTGTCAATGAATGTTATAATAAGAACATGCAATAAATGTAGATATGGCATATCACCCAAATGTTATATGACTTGGATGATCCTTCCTCCTAACAACAACGCGGAATGATAGAAAGTGAGGATGGATAAGGAATCTTTGGATCTTACAAACAAAGATAGAATAACGTATATTGCACAATATCGTCACTGAACAAGACATTTTTTGTATATTTTTTACAGTCAACCCTTTCCAATGTGCTCTTATAAAAAAGTCAAGATCCCCCATTTATTCTTTATCTCTTCCTCTTTATAAGGGATCTCCCTAAGAAACTCAAAAAATTACAACGTAAGGAATTTCAAAAGGAATATTCCTTATGTCTATTGCTAAGCTATATTACCGTTAGTTCATTGCTCCATTTACTTCACCTCGGCGATAATCCTTCTTGAGACTACTCCCCGCCATTGTTCCATGGTCAACTCTTTCCTCGACCCTGTTTATTTGCAGATATCAAGCCGTCAAAATTTAGACCAATACAGTTAGTCCCTCCACTTGTGGAGGTCATGATATTGCACGTCCTCGATGAGCGGATCCAGTCCGTGTCTATTTAGAAGAAATTTGGTTGTGTTTATCGAGTCGACTCCGTCGAGGTCAAAAAAATAGCATGGTCAGTAGGGCTACGGTTGGTGTGGCCAATGTAGGGTGACGTAATTGCCACGCACGTCATCATTGCGCATTTTCCCAATGTAGTGTATGTGCTTCTGCTGCTTCAATTTTGGTTCCATTGATGGTCCTTTGCTTCGATTATGGTGTCACCCAACCCTATAAATAGATTTGGGGGAGGGGTCATCTTCAAAAAAATTCATCATTTCTTATTTAGCATGTGCATTGTTTGTCTTTGATCTCTTTCTCCGATTTCTGCTTTCAATTCCTTACAGCCTCTTCAATTCCAGTCCCCGACTATTACCCAGTCAATATCTTCTTCTTCTAACTTTGTTGCATACGTTTTGCTGTAGAAATATGTTGAAATCCCCTCATATTCATGACGAAGTCTCCGATGCCACTCTTTTATCGGTGGCCCTTCCTCCCGGCGGTGAGGAATACATGATTGAAGAGGAAGAAAGCTTCCCCACCGTTGATGAGGTAGTCCCCAAAAACCCTTTGGTCAGACATAACTTCCTAAAGGAACCTTTTCCCGCTCCTGCTCAGAAGTTTCTAAGACGGGACTGCCTCAGATAGCCGACCTCCGGTCTAAATACCGCATTCCTCCTCACACTGAAATTGTTTCGATCGGGGGCGACATGGTAGAGGTTCACTAGCCCGGATATTGTTCTTTCTACATTTACCCATTTCTAATTGGTTATTCTTTTCCTCTTCCCCCATTAGAGTAGGAGTTTTGCCGATTTTACAATGTCTATCTGGTGCAGCTCTCCCCTTATTTGTACAAAGTTTTTCTGATGCTGGCTAAGTACGCGGAGTTGGCCGGTTGTGAGGTCAACATTCTCCACATGTTGCATCTATTTTTGCCCTTCTTTTATAGAGGTACATTGATACACCTATGACATCGTAGGATCAAAGGGTTGGTGGGATAGGATGGATGATAAGATGAACCGATGGTTCTGGCATAAGTACTTCTTCATCAAGACCAAGCACCTAGTGGAAAATCCCACTAGGCTTCCCGAATAATGGAACTATAATCGTAAGTATCTTGTCGTATGCTCGTTATTTTTTTTCATTCTTTCATTTTTGACTCACTCGCGGCTTCCTTATTTTTCAGCTGAGAGGTGTGCACCTGCTCCCGTCTTCGATATTGAAGATTGGATGGCTCGCGTGTTACCCCACACAATAGGAATTTGCGATTGGGCATCCTTTCACAAGAATTTTGGACCAAAGAACCTATCCAGTAAGCGTCATTTCAACCTTAACTTATTGTTGTTTACCATCGCTTTTTGATGTGACCTCCCTTTGGTGCCAGGTCGACGAGTTTCCAAGAAGGCGAAGGCTCTAGTACCTGTATTTTGCCAAGCTATCGTGTCGACTGGAATGCAATTCACCTTAGTCGAGTCTGCTCGAGGAGGTCGGACTAAAGCTTCGCCAATGTGGGACCCTGCCCCTCAAAGTGTTACCGTACGGGATGAGATCTCTTCTCATCCCATCTTTCACCTTGTAGACGAACCATCTAATATTGAGGACATATTATCGAGGAAAAGTTTAAGGGTGGAGACCAAGAAATACATTGTCCCTTAGATTTAACCGAAAAAATTCATTGCTTTGGAGGCAAAATCTGCACTTACTCCAGATGTTGAGGTCGTTTCTATGGCAGATGTCGTCATGGATAGGAGACCTTCTGAGGTTGAGGTGGTTCGTGGTAGCGGAGAGCTTACACGGGCCGTAGAAGGTGGCTCATCATCGGTGATCGGGGGAAATAGAGCTATTCCTACGGGGGATAAGGACTCTAGCTTGGACATCGACCCTGAGGATATACGGACCTTCATGGAGAGGGCTACTTGTGTGGAGGTAAAGATGGAGGGTCCTAATCGGCACATAATCATCTCCGTGGACTACAACCTTTTGGCCAACTCAGAACGGGCGGTGCTAGCCTTTGCTCCTCTATGCATGGCTTCTGAGAATACGGCGCTACAGACAATGACAGATGCGAACCTGTCATTGGGCATATCTGGCATGGCCCTGCGAGTGAGTGTTTTTCCATGTTAGGTTAGGTTTTTTTCGTACGTGTAATATGCTTACATTGACTTCTCTTTGTCATTTTGCATGTCATACTCTTATTATAGAGATTGAGCGCGACCCGCGGGAGGAGCGGAGGATGGCCATTTTCAAGAAGATGACCTCCAAGTACAAGGAGTACCGTACCAAGCACCAAGCGCTGGTTGACTTTCTCATCCAGGATAGTGAGTTTCAGTCGCTTCATGATGGTCTCAAACAAAAGGATGATGAACTGACGAAGAAAGATGAAGAGCTAAAGGAGAGGGACCATGAGTTTATGAGGTCCATCACTAGGTGCAACGAGCTTGAGGCAGTGCTAAAGGCCAAGGGGGATGAGCTCGAGGTGAGTAAGGGGGTGATGGCTGAGAACAATGACCTTCAGATACAGGTGGCATCCTTAACGCTTGAACTTAGGCAGATGGAGACTAGGGGTGTAGATCTAAGGGATGAGTTGAATGCCAAGATCGAAGAATTGGGTCGGTCCGAGAAAGGCAGAATGGCTGCTATGGCTGAAGCAATAGCCTTGGATGACGCCCTCCATGTTTGCAGGTCCGAGCGGTCTAACGAGGTGGAGACATTGGCACTTAAGGTGGAGAGGTTGGAAGAAAGAATCCAGGGTTTGGAGGTGGAGTTGTCCAAGTTGAATGAGTGAGTCGTTACCTTGTATGTCGAGGAGACACGACGATAGGCTCAGCCATCTACATCTCATACTTCTGCCGATCCCAGTATGCCGTGGGAGTTGTATGAATATGGGTCATGTCGAGGCTGAACTTGACGTGTACAAGTCTTTGAAGGGCATCGGGAAAGTTTTCGAAGTGGACCTTGAGGGCTTCCGTATCAAGGACCGTGCAGCTCGTGAAGCTTATGGTTACGACCCTAGTACCCCTGGCGGGGATGAAGATGATAACGCTGCGGATAGGCTTGCCTCTGATCCATGGTATGATGATGAGTATGCCAATGGGGATAATATGGCATGAAGCTTTTGTACTTAGTTTTTTTTTTACTTTGTTATTTTTGTTAGGGAGTCTTTGAGCCCTTTTTAAAAAGTATTGTAATCTAACAATTGAACTGGAACGATTTTCTTTTTTCTATGTATTTCTATATTCTCGTTCTCTTTTCCTTCTCTTTTTTTGCTATGTAGGGAAGCCCCTGATTTTTCGATTGTTTGTATATGGTTGATATTGGTTGAGTTGAACACAGACCATCTTGAGGTCGAGTATTGATTAGCTCGAATGATCGAGGTTTGATGAGGTCGAAAATCAAATAATTCGAGCGAGGTCGAATGTAGAGTTATTCGAGAGAGGTCGAATACAAAGTAATTCGAGCGAGGTCGAATGTAAAGTAATTTGAGCGAGGTCGAATGTAAAGTAATTCGAGCAAGGTCGAACATAAAGTAATTCGATTGAGGTCGAATGTAGAATGCAAAATGGCTGGAGTTGTGCAAAGATTCTGTTTCTTTTATTTCATTCATTGGAGAATATTACATGTTTCTGTTTGTTCCATACATACATTGGAGAAGTGCCAGTCTACCTAGTGCCACACCTCCTTTTTTACACCCAGAGGGTATATGAGAGTTTTTTCAATTAAAGTGATATTATTCGAAATGAGATTATTTATTTATCAAAGTTGCCACTTGGGATAGTTTATTTGGTGTCCCAAGTTACCGGTTTATTTTAAAATCCCAAATCGAGAAAATTCCACTTTCCTTTTGAAATATGTGAACTAGAAATTCTAAGTAAGGAATTATGTTAACCCGGGAGGAGGTGTTAGACATTTCCGGATTCCGTGGTTCTAGCACAGTCGCTTAAACTATTATAATTGGTCTATTATCTGATTTATTACATGTTTTAACCTATTGTGCATTTTAAGCTTATTAACCGCTTTTAGGAAGATTCAATGTTATTTAAAACAATGCTTTGAACCACGCCACATGAAATGTACCCGCGGTTCGCGACACGTTCTACTTAACATTGTTAAGAATTGGAATTGGGTCACATGAAATGCACACCCGAATTTAATAAATAAAAGAAAATCAATTTATAGAACGTACCTAAAGCAAACTACGAAAGTTTGAATTAATAACTAAGTTTGTGAGGGCCTTGGAAAGTTTAATTGATGTCACACCCCGATTTTAAATGAATTATTATTAATTAAATAAGGGCCATGGGCTTAGGGGATTTTATTCGTCATGGCACGCCTCAGATAATTCTTAAAAGATTTCTTGATCTAATCTTCAAGGGCCATAAGTTATACGTTTTGCTAATACAGCGCACCTCGATCTAATTGAAGGAGTCTAATTGATTAAAATACTAAGGAAATCCTAATTTATTCTTTAGCTAATGTTCAAACTAAACCTAATAATTAAAGGATTGGTGTTGCAAGAAATCGAGCATTTGGTTGTTTGAAAGGCCCAAGCTGGCAGCAGGTCCAATTGCCTTTTGAAAAAGGGTCCATATCAAGGCACAAGGGACAGTTGGGCTCACAGGAAGTCCAGAACGCACGTTGGACCAGTGAAGGGCCATTTGGCGCAGCTGGGCCAATGCCAAATGCCCTATTGTGTCATTCAGCACAATCAGTTGAAACCAGTTACACTTCTTCACGAAAATCTTAATATTAAAACAAATACTAGCAATTCTTGCAAGTTTTACACATATTCAAAACACATTTTTAAACCAAATAACATTCCTTAATAAAATGTAACCCTTAATATTATATAACCCATACACAAATTATTTCGTCATTTAACATAACAGAATTCGAATTTCAGCCAAAGACTAACATGATTTCAAAAAGAATACATCTACTAGCATGGATTTAAACTTGTTCAACTCCGGATCTTAACAAGGAAACAAATGCTTAATGATTTCATCAAAGCCAAATAAAACCCAAAAACTAATCAAAGATCCACAGCTGATGCTTTTCAGCAGAATATCTAACAGTAAAGGCTTCAGACTTTTACTTTTGACATTTATAAAACAAACAATAAACCTTGAATTCATTTGAAAACCAATTTAGAGCAAACAAAGTTATAGTGAGATCGACCTAGAACCTAATATCACCATATAACTTAAATGTTATCTATCTAGGTTATGTCCATATCATAACAGTCCAAGATCAAATATACAATGGTAAGAGTCCAACTGACAAAACTAAAGTCCAACTGACAAAACTAAAGTCCAACTATAGGATACTTGACAGAAAATTGGATTCACATGCTAAGTAGAGACCTAAGACAGCCCTAGGAGGATACTGTCAATAGCCCAGGCAAAATACAATGGATCATATAGTAAAAAAATGTAATGCAGAAAACTAGGCTATATTCAAAACCAATAAACTAATATTAAACTCCATATTTCAATTACATGCTTCAAATTAATCTTCACATTTTGTAGGATCCAAAAGGAGTACCTGGATATCAAAAGAAAATAAAGAAAATGAAGAGCTCAGCAACAGCAATAGAATAAGTGAATCAATAGCTCCAAACACAGCAAGGCTCAACTCTTTTAGATCATTTTAAACCATAATGAATCGGGAAATCTTGAAAAAGGTTTCAAGTTATGAAGATAAACAGCAGAACCAAGCCAATTTCTACCAAAAAGCAAGAGATGTTCAGTCTTTTTTGAGCTAATCCATTTTTAAAATTGTGTATTCTCTAAATTCTGCCTCTAAATGAGAAGAATTAACCTTATATAGCAAATCCTAGGGCAACAGAATTGGTTTCAGATTTTACCAATTACCCTTTCTTTGATTTTTCATTCTTTCATTTTAAACCCTGAATTTCTAAACCAATTATTGAAACTACCCAACCCCCTTCTTTCCTGGAAGTTTCCTAGTTGGTTAAGAAAGATCCTTCACAATTAAATTCCCTAAACTACTCTTCAGGCTTCTGCTTTTTACCTTCAAGACCCAACGTGGGTCAAGTTGACCCAACAAACAAAACACAAACCTTGGGCTTTCCAAACCCAGACTGGCCTTCCTCCATTTGGGCTTTGGCATTCATCAAACCAAAATTCAAACTTAAACGAATGGATTCCCAAGTAAAAATAAAGAAAAACAAATAATCTAACTCCGAACTTTAGTAACATGAAATCTTTTCTCAACGAAGCAAATTAAGAGAAAAAGAAAATCAATAGATGTTTATCAAAGAAATTAATTTAAACCTTATAAATTAAACGTGATTCAATTCTAATCATGCAACAGAACAATAAAAAAATAGAAACAAGAAAGAGAAAGAGAAGATTAGAAAAAGACGATGAATGGAATAAACAAAGACGAAAATGAAGAAAGAACTGAAATACCTAGAATAAACCAAAAATAACAATTTCAACCCTAATCAATCATCGAAGCTTGAAAAGTTTCGGGAGATTTTTCTTCTTTTTCTATATTTCTTTTAGATCCAAAATTGGCCTGATTTGGTGAGGATTTGAGGAGACATGGTGATATATTAGGAATCAGGGGTGAGTGATTTTGGGAGGTTTTGGAGGTCTGTTGCCAGCACAAATAACTTGGGAAACTCAGGCAGCGCTAGGGTTTATGGTAAGAGATGAGAGAAATTGGGAAGATGAAGTGAATTGGGGTACTAGGTTTCTGAAGGATATTCGAACAGTCTTAAACAAAATGGGGGAAGCTTCCTTAGCCGTTGGATAAAGTCAAATGGAAGGCCAGGATTGATTTATCGTTAGAGAACTCAAAATGACGTAGTATTGGCCATATTCTATGTCATTTGAACCGTCTGAAAGACCAATTGGTTTGGACCGGGTAAAGGCATGGGTTTTGGGCTGGATCTGGACGGGTTTAGGGAAAATTCAATTGGGTTGTGCCAAATTGGCCCAAAATAAGCAACCTTTTGTTATTTTCATTCCTTTCTTTTTCAATTTCAATTTTTCTTTTCCTTTTCAAATTAATTTAAATCCTAAATTAACTTACCAAATTAAGCTAACCCCCACTATAGTATTTACAAAAATTAATTAAACCCCTAAATTAAGAGAAGAACTATAAAATTTAAAATTAAAAAAGTTAAAATGCAATAGTGAGTTATTTTTGTGATTTTTCAATTTTATAAAACAACTAATTACTGATTAACCTAAAAATGTAAAAATAAATCTTAAATGAAAATGCAGAGTATTTTTGTATTTTTATGAATTATATGAAATTAAACATGCATAGCAAAAATGTAAATAATTAATAAAATTCTACAATAATTCCTAAAATGGCAAACAATTAAAAGAAAAATCTAATTCCTTGGGATTCTATAGGAGTATTTCATATAGGACAAAAATTACGTGCTCACACCTAGTCCCTTCATCGTTTGGCCTGGAGAAGTAGTCGACATGAGGGGCGATGAATTGTAATTGAACTTTGAGATGTCACCTTCATTGCCTCATTAAAAACCTCCCCGAGAAAACCCAATTGGGAAAAAACTCGAGTGAGGAAAAAAGAGTATGACTTGGAGGACTTCCATTCTCAAAAGTTGAAGTATTTGAGGTGGGTGAAATTTCAATTGTTTTGTAGTAGCTTTTCCTCCATTGTTTATAGTTGGAACGATCCTTTGTTTTCTACTGCCATTATTTTATATGACCCGTCCCAATTGGTTCCTAGTTTACCTTCTCTTGAGTCTTTGCTCGCCTATGTTTTGGCCTTGAGTACATAGTCTCCGACTTTGGGTGGCCATACTTTGGCCTTTTTGTTGTAGTACCGTTCTACTTGCTATTTTTTGGGATATCATTCTTATGTAAGACATGTCTCTTCGCTCCTCTGATTCGTCGAGGTCTTATTTCCTGTTCTCATCGTTGCTTGGTCCACTTTTATTGGAGTATCTCAAACTAGGTTCCCCGACCTCTAGTGGTATTATGGATTCAGTCCCATAGACTAGAGAATTTGGCATTTTTCCTGTGCTTGTTTTTGGCGGTGCGGTATGCCTACAGCACTTCTGGTAGCAATTCGGGCCACGGTCCTTTGGAATCCTCAATCTTTTTCTTCAAGATGTTTATTATTATTTTGTTGGAGTATACGTCCTGGCTGTTGCCGGTAGGGTGATATGATGTGGAGAGTATTCGCTTAATGTACCATTTCTCGAAGAATTCGGCGATTTTTTTCTGGTGAATTGGGGTTCGTTGTCACAGCTAATTTCTTTGGGGATGCCAAAGCGGCATATGATGTTTCTCCATATAAATGTGATAACTTCATGTTCGCGTATGTGGGCGAATGCACCTTCTTCTACCCACTTAGAAAAATAGTCAATTAAACCAAAAGGAATCGTATTTTACCTCGTCCTGCTGGAAGGGGTGCGACAATGTCCATTCCTCATTTGATGAACGTCCATGGCGATGTGACCAAGTGGAGGTGTTCGCCTGTTTTTTGTATCATATGAGCGTATTTCTGTCACTGCTCGCACTTCTTGGCATAGTCGGCTGCTTCCTTCTTCGTGGTGGGCCAATCATAACCTGCTCGTATAAGGCATCTGATGAGGGGTCGATTGCCGGTATGGGAACTGCGTGTACCTCCTCGATGATGTGCCTTGTTTGGTTTGGTCCTATGAATTTTGCCCATGGGCCTCCAAACCTTCATTTGTATAAGTCATGGTTTACGATGTTGTACCTGTCCGCCTGCATTTGAAGCTTTTTGGCTTCCTTTTTGTCTGATGGGAGTACTCCTTCCTGCAAATATGTTATAATACAACTGTGCAAGTCCTAAGTCAAATTTACAGAGTGTACCTCAAGTTGGTCTATAGATGAGTGGAGGAGGGTAACCACGTTTTCTTTTGTAATGTTCTTGGTGGGTGCTACTAACTTGGCTAGGCCATCTACCTTGATGTTTTGAGCTCGAGGTATCTGGTCGAGTTGACATTCATCGAATTTTGGTAGTAATTTATGAATTTCTGCCTGGTACTTTTGTAGCCTCAGCCCTTTGATTTGGAAAGTCCTTGTGACTTGGTTGACGATGAGTTGTGAGTCTCATATGAGGATGACTCGTCGTGCTCCATATTTTAGAGCTAGCATTAGTCCTGCAATTACGGCCTCATACTCGACCTCATTGTTAGTCATATTAGGGCACCGTATGGATTGGCGGATGACTTCGCCTATTGCGACCTCGAGTATGAGTCCCAATCCAGATCCTGATGCATTGGAAGTGCCATCAGTGTAAGGACCTAAAGGTAGGGTAACCTAGGAGAGTTACGAGAAGTTTCTTATTTGACCTCAGGCATTATTTTGAAGCTAAAATTGGCGACGAAGTCGGCGAGTACTTGCAATTTTATCGTTGTTCACGGATGATATGTTATATCGTGCTTGCTCAATTCTATGTCCCACTTGGCCAATATCCCCGACAGTTCAGGTTTATGTAGGATGCTCCTTAGGGGGAAGGTCGTTACCACCGATATGGGGTGGCATTGAAAGTAGGGTCTAAGCTTTCCTTAAGCTATGTCCAATGCCAAGGCTAATTTTTTGAGGTGGGGGTACCTTGTTTCAGCGTTGACCGGGGTTTTGTTATTGTAATAAATATGATATTACGTACCTTTATTTTCACAGACCAATACTGCACTTATTGTGACCTCTGATACAGCAAAATATATCAGGAGGTGTTCGCCAGGTTCTGCTTTGGCGAGTAGCGGGAGCGAGGTCAAGTATGCCTTTAGCTCTCTTAAGGCCTTGATGCATTCTGAATTCTAGTGGAGCCCGTTGTCCTTTTTAAGCACGTAGAAGAATTTGTGGCATCTGTTAGAGGATCATGAAATGAACCTCGGTAGGGCATTTACAAGGTCTGTCAATTTTTGTACATTTTTCTTGCTAGTCAATAGTTTGGGTATCCCCTCGATGGCTTTGATCTAGTCAGGGTTGACGTCGATGCCTCTTTGTGACATCAGAAAGTCGAGTAACTTGCTCAAAGTTACATCGAAGGCGCACTTTTCGGGGTTCAGCTTCATACTGTATTGCCTTAGTATACCAAAGGCTTCCTTTAGGTGGTTGATGTGGTCTTATTTCCTTTTTGATTTGGCCAACAAATTACCTATGTAAACTTCCATTGTTTTGCCAAGTTGGTCCTTGAACATCTTGGTAACCAGCCTTTGATAAGTCGCACCTGCATTATTCAACCCTAATGGCATGACTCTATTACAGTATGTTCCCTGATAGGTGATGAAATTAGTCTTTCCTAGTCTTCTCCTCCATAAGGATTTGGTTGTAACCTAAGTAGGCGTCCAAGAAGCTCAACAACTCGTGCCCCGTTGTTGCATCGATCAGTTGGTCAATGTGAGGCAATGGAAAGGAGTCTTTCAGGTATGCATTATTTAGGTTTGTGAAATCCATGCACATCTACCATTTCCCATTTTTCTTTTTCACCATGACTACGTTGGCGATCTATTGGGGGTCTTTTGATTCTTGGATGGAGTCGTTAGCGAGTAGTTTATCCACCTCGTAATTGACGGCCTCATTGATTGAGGCATTGAACTTTCTTTTTACTTGTTGTACTAGAGGGTAAAGTGGGCCGACGTTCAACTTGTGCGTGCAACGTATTTCAGGATACCTGGCATATCTGCATGGGAGAAAGCGAACAGATCGACATTGTCAATTAGAAACTTATGAAATTTACCTAGTTCTGAGAGTTTATGGCCTATGTAAGACCTTTTATTGTTGTCACTGTTGTCTAGTTTGACTAGGTCGAGGTATTCTACCATTGACCCTGAGGCTTCCACGATGTTAGGGTCCTTGATAATGTCTTTTTGTTTGTTGATTTCGGACCCTGACTTTGGTAATTGCTATTCTTCTGAGTCTGTTCCTTTTAGTTGTTGCATGTGTGTACAATCTTGGGCGATGAGATAGCATTCTTGGGTTGTGCGATGTTCGCTTGAGATGTTGAACATCCCCCACGGAGTAGGGAACTTGATTACCTGATACAGGTTGGACGGGATGGCCCTTGTGGCATGTATCCGTGGTTGTCCTATGATGGCATTGTAAGTTGTGTCCTGGTTTATGACATGGAACGTTGTTTCTAGGGCGATTCCCCTGGCCAGAACTGGCAGCGTTATCTCTCCTGAGGTTCGCTCGACTGCATTGTTAAAACATGTTAGTGTTATGCAGCGTGGTACTATCTTGTCCTCGAGTCTTATTTGTGTAAGAACTCGAGGGTAAATAATACATGTACCACTTCCGTCGTCTACCATTATTCTGTTTACATTAGTATTTGAAATATGTAAACTAATGACAAGAGCATCGAAGTGTGGAAGGGTCATACCGTGGGTATCTGACTTATCAAAGGTGATACTGTCTTCGAGGTCATCATAGCGTTTGTGGGTGATCGACCGCTTCAATTTATGTGTGGTGATAATCTTCAAGTGGTTAATTGCTACTTTATCGCCTTCGCCGCTGATCATCTGGATAGTGCGGGAGGGGGAGGGTGGTTTTGGAGGGCCTTGGTGTTATTCTTGTCCGCGGCTGAAGTTGGCTCTTCCTCGGTCGGTCATCAGCTCCCTTAGGTTCCCTTGGCAAAGCATGTTCACTACTTCTTACCGTAGGGCTATGCAGTCCTCGACCTTGTGACCCCGCTCCTGATTGAACTCATAGAGGACATTTGACTTTCTATTGTTTGGGTCGAATTTCATATTCTATGGCCATTTCACCTTCAGACCGAGTTTCTCTAGTGCGTACACATTTCTAAAGGGGAAACAAAAAAATTGTGAGCAGATAAGAGTGGATTCATACCACTTTCGTTTCTCTGAGTCCCTGTATATGGCCTGGACGTCCCTTCCGCATGGCGAGGAGATAACGGAATGGTTGTTCTGACATAGGGTTGATGCCTGTCTCGGTTGAGGCGTGAACCTGTCTGGTCTCCTCGACCGTCATTACGACGTTCTTTCCTCGACTCCATTTGGACCGACGTTAACCATTGGGTTGGACCATTAAGGTCATCCTCATCTACTCTCACCTCGGCGCAGTAGGCATTGTGAATTTCTTCCCAAGTGGTGGGAGGGTATTTAATGAGCTCGCTTAATAACTTTCTGGTCGCTCTAGACCTATTCCTATTCAACCCATTTTGGAAAGCTGCCACCGCCATTCCTTCTGATATATTCGGTAAGCTCATTCTTACTCCGTTAAACCGAGCGAGGAGGTCTCTCAGTCCCTCGCCAAGCAATTACCTAACGATGAATATATCATTCACCCTGGCCTCTGCCTCCATAGCCCCAGCGTGGGCGGTAACGAACTTGTCGGCCATTTCTTCGAATGTTGTTATTGAACATGTTGGGAATTGTGAGTACCAGTTTAATGCTCCACCCGTTAGGGTATCGCCGAACTTCTTTAGTAACACTGATGGTACTTGCTCCTTTGATAGGTTGTTGCCTTTTACCGCTATGACGTAATGAGTGATGTGATTTTTGGTGTCTTGCCATTGTATATCTTCAAGTACAGTGGCATTTTGAAGGTCTTGGGTATACCATGCGGGGCTGCCTCCTGGCTATGGTACCGGCCGACATCCCATTTTTGTAGCAGTTTTAGGGCGCCCGGTATCTTATCAACCCTTTCTTGATGTTCCCTTATCTGTTCGCCGAGCGCTTTATTCTCGTTCTCCCTTTCTTCCATTTTCTTTAGAATGGCCGCAAGTGCGTCGTTACTTGCATCAACAATGATGTAAGTGTTACCTATTGGGGAGCAGTTGCTTGTGGCCAGTTGTTGTGGTATCCACTCGTGCGATGTAACTATTCGCCCTTTGAATGGGTTTCTCGAGTATGTCATTTAGATTACTTGTCAACCATTCCTCTAGTAATTTTTTCACTGTGGGTGGTACTTCCTCAGTTGTGGACGTGGAAACTCCCCATTCGTGTGAAGCGGCCACACTTCCATGAGAGGGGTGAGTCATTTCGCATGGGCGTAGCACTGGGCGTCACATTCTCCTTGTTTTCTCTATCATCCTCGTTGATGGCGTTCATGAGGTTGGCGGTGACGCCCACCACTGCTTTTTGTCTTTCATCTTCTTTTCCTACCGTTGTTAGTTTGTGCAAACAAGAAAAGATGATTGTTGTCATTTTTTATTTATTTAGAAGGAACTAAAATTTTAACACGAACCTCCCCACAAACAGCGCTAAATTGTTTTACCAAAAAGTGTCAAGATTTTTATTAAACTAATTAATGATGAAATAGAGGGTGAACCCTAGTTAAACATAATAAAATCTAGATCTAATATTGGAGGATATCAACAGTATAGATAGTGTTTGAGAATAATAAATATCGGGTATGTGCTCAATGATTGTCATTGAATGTTATAATAAGAACATACAATAAATGTAGATAATGGCAGTAAATTTAATAAGAAGGAATATATCACCCAAATATTATATGACTTGGATGATCCTTCCTCCTGACAGAATTATAGAAAGTGAGGATGGATAAGGAATCTTTGGATCTTACAAACAAAGATAGAATAACGTATATTGAGCAATGTCATCAGTGAACAAGACAATTTTTGTATATTCTTTACAGTCAATCCTTTACAATGTGCTCTTATCAAAAAGTCAAGATCCCCTCTTTTTTCTTTATTTCTTCCTCTTTGTTAGGGATCTCCCCAAGAAACCCTAAAATTACAACGTAAGGAATATCCAAAGGAATATTCCTTATGTATATTTCTAAGCTATCCTACTGTTACTTCCTTGCTCCATTTACTTGACCTCGGCGATAATCCTTTTTGAGATGACTCCTCGCAGTTGTGTCGTGGTCGACTCTTTCCTCGACCCTATTTATTTGCAGTTATCAAGCCGCCCAAATTTAGTCCAATACAATTATGTTGAAAATACTATTTTGCCGATCAAGATAATAAAGACTAAAAAAGACCAATCACTTGCTTATTCGGCATCTTGGGTTTTAGTTGTATATGTGATTGATTATGCCATTCTTGCTTTCGGTGGAAGAGAATGACGAAGATCTAGGCAAGCACATTCATGGAAAGGCCAAGTGATGGGTTACGGTTCTGTGACAGGTGAAGTTTCAGTTGGAAATGCCTTCTTGGGTGACTTTTTATAACGACCCAACCGATTGTTTTGAGAATTAATGCCCCAATCCCCTATTAACTACTTTCCCCTTGTTTTTTTTGTTATTTTGAGTTTCCGGGAGGATTCGTTTTGAGTTTTGGAGTGTTTTGCGACACTTAGTCCCTAGATGAGAGCTTAAACTTTAAAATTTGGACCATAGTCGAAGCAGTATAAAGAGTGCTTCAGAAAAGAATTCCGTCGATTTTGTTAGCTCCATGGGGTGATTTCAGACTTAGGGGCGTGTTCGGATTGTATTTTGGAGGTCCGTAGCCTATTTAGTCTTGAAATGACGAAAGTCAAATTTTGAAGTTTCCGGATTGATAGTGAAATTTTAATATCGGGGTCGAAATCTGATTTCGAAAGTTGGAATAGTTCCGTAGTGTTGAATGTGATGTGTGTACAAAATTTGGGGTCAAACAGACATGGTTTGGTTGGTGTTGGCATCAAATGTAGAATTCTTGGGATTTCAAGTTCATTAGGCTTGGATTGGAGAGTGATTCGTGGTTTTAGCATTGTTTGATGTGATTTTAGGGTTGGAATAAATTCGTATGATGTTTTAGGATTGGTTGGCATGTTTGGTTGAGGTCCCGAGTGCCTCAGGTGTGTTTCAGATGCTTAACAGAAGTTGAATTTGGACTTAGGCTATTCTGAAGTTTGCTGCTTCTGGTATTTTTGCACCTGCGGTAATGAGCCCGCAGGTGCGGCCTGCAAAAGCAATGAAGGAGGTCGCAGGTGCGGTTTGGGAATTAATGGCCAGTGACCGCGGATGCGGCTAAAGGACCGCATCTACGGAGAAGGGAATGCAGGTGCGGCATATAGGGAGTTAATAAAATTCTGCAGATGCGGAGCCCAAGCAGTAGGTGCGGGATCGCATAACACAAAAATCGAATTGGAGCTCGGTCAGAGTCGATTATGTGGGGATTTTGAAGAGGTGAACATTGCGTAATGATTCCTAATCTTTTTTTGGTTATATTCCATTAATCTAAGCTTAGTTTTATCATTTAATTTCAGATTTGGGGTAAAAATTTGGTAGAATTAAGGAAAAGTTTCCCAACTTAAAATCTGAGTTTTGAGTGAGATGTTGGCGTTGGATTATGGTGATTTTTGTTCGAGTGTGCTCGTGACTGAATGGGTGTTCATAATCCGTAACTTTAACCCAATTTCAAGACGTGGTCCCATAGAGGATTTTTGGACATTTTTCTATTTTATTACCTTAACTTCGATTCTTTTAGCTAAATTCGTTGTTTGTAGTTATATTTACATTATGAAATTTATCTGATTAGATTTAGGCCACTCAGAGTTGGATACTCATGGCAAGAGCTTGATTTCAGAATGATTTTGAGCCAGTTCAAGGTAAGTAACTTGCCTAACCTTGTGTGGGGGAACTCCTCTTAGGATTAGGTATTGTTCTTAGATGAATGTTGTGTACGTGAGGTGACGAGTGTGTACATGTGCTAATTGTTGGAAAAACCCCCATTTTCATTAAGTAAATATCTGTTTTTCCTTTTTTGTTGAACAATACTTGTATCTTAAAGCCTACTGTTTAGCTTAGGAAAGCATGCTTAAGTGATTTAGTTGTCCTACCTGCTTAAATTGTATACTTGAATTCTGTGCAGCATGCTTAGAATAGAAATCTCTATTTTTCTTGGTACGAAATTAAAAAGTACTATAGATTCTTTTCTTCAGACTGTTGTTTGTTTACTTTGGGACTACGGGACGATATCCCGGGAGATCCCTTTGCATGTTTACTTTGGGACTACGGATCGGTATTCCGATAGATCCCCCGCACATTTATGATTGGGACTACGGGACGAGATCCCCGGGAGATCCTACTTTGGGACTACAAATTGGAATTCTGGGAGATTCCTCAGTATATTATGATTCGAACTACGGGGCGATATCCCGAGAGATCCTCTACACATTTACTTTTGGGACTACGGGACGATATCCTGGGAGATATCCTGTTGCTATCTCTGTGTACTAAGTTATAATCCTTCTGTGATTTTATTCGTTATCTACTGTTAGTATTTTTAATTATATTGTCGCATTATATATATATATATATATATATATATATATATATATATATATATATATATATATATATATATATATAACCAGCATGTCCCTAACCTTTTTCTTCACTACTCGACCGAGGTTAGGCTTGGCACTGCTAATTCTCCAGCACCCAGATTTATGTGCCCAATGTGCATGGGCTTCGAGAGTTGATATTGGAAGAGGCCCATAGCTCGCGGTATTCCATTCATCCGAGTGCCGCGAAGATGTATCAGGATTTGAGGCAACACTATTGGTGCAGAAGACTGAAGAAAGATATTGTAGGATTTGTGGCTCGGTGTCTCAATTGTCAGCAGTTAAAATATGAGCATCAGAGACCGGGTAGCGTATTTCAGCGGATGATTATTCCCGAGTGGAAGTGGGAGAGGATTACTATGGATTTTGTGAGTGGTCTTCCACGAACTTTGAAGAAGTTCGATTTGATTTGGGTGATTGCAGATCCGCTGACTAAGTCCTCGCACTTCATTCCGATATGTACTACATATTCCTCAGAGTGACTGGCAGGGATCTTTATCCGGGAGATTGTCCGATTGCATGGTATTCCAGTGTCTATTATCTCAGATAGGGGTACTCAGTTTACTTCTCAGTTCTGGAAGACTTTTCGGTGAGAATTGGGTACATAGGTGGAGTTGAGCACAACATTTCATCCTCAGACGGACGGGCAGTCCGAGCGTACTATTCAGATATTGGAGGACATGTTGCGTGCCTGTGTTATTGATTTTGGAGGTTCTTGGGATAAGTTTTTGCCGCTTACAGAGTTTGCCTATAACAACAGTTATCAATCGAGCATTGAGATGGCTCTGTATGAGGTGTTGTATGGGAGGCGGTGTAGATCTCCACTTGGTTGGTTCAAGCCTGGCGAGGCTAGGCTATTGGGGACAGAGTTGGTTCAGGATGCCTTAGAGAAGGTGAAGCTGATTTAGGAGAGGCTTCGTACAGCACAGTCGCGTCAGAAGAGTTATGCGGACCGGAAGGTTCGAGATGTGTCTTATATGGTTAGTGAGAAGGTCTTGCTTTCGCCCATGAAGGGTGTTATGCGGTTTGGAAAGAAAGGAAAGTTTAATTCGCGGTTTATTGGGCCTTTTGAGGTGATTAGGAGGATTGGGGATGTGGCTTATGAGCTTGCCTTGCCACCCAGCTTGTCGGGCGTGCATCCGGTATTCCATGTTTCTATGCTCTGGAAGTATGTTGGGGACCTGTCCCATGTATTGGACTTTAGCACGGTTCAGTTGGATGATGATTTGACTTATGATGTAGAGCTAGCAGCCATTTTGGATCGTCGGGTTCGGAAGTTGAGGTCAAAGGATGTTGCTTCATTGGAAGTGTAGTAGAGAGGTCGGCCCGTGGAGGAGACTACAAGGGAGACCGAGCGAGAGATGCGGAGCAGATATCCTCACCTGTTTGAGACTTCAGGTATGTTTCTTGACCCGCTCAAGGACGAGCGTTTGTTTTAGTTGGGGAGGATGTAACGACCTAAAACATCGTCTCATGAGTTACCACTTTGTTTCCCCATTTTCTTCTTCTTTATGCTTCATTATCCATATCTTATGTGATCGAGTTGGTTTGGAGAGGTTTTGGTAGGAAATGAGACACTTAGTCTCTTTAAGGAAGGTTTAGTTTGGAAAAGTCAATCGAATGTTGACTTATGAGTTAGAGGGCTCAGATGTGATTTCTGGTGATTCGGTTAGCTTTGGGGGATGATTTGTGACTTAGGAGCGTGATCGGAAGTGAGTTTGGAGGCCCGGTGTAGAATTAGGCATGAATTGGCGAAGTTAGTATTTTGGCGAATTCCTGTTGATAGATAAGATTTTGATCCGAGGGTCGGAATGGAATTCCGAGAGTTGTTGTAGTTTCGTTAGGTAATTTGAGATGTGTGTGCAAAATTTCAGGTCATTCGGAAGTGTTTTGGTCGGGTTTTTTATCAAATGCGTGTTTCAGAAGTTTTATAAGAACTTAGGCTTGAATTCGATGTAATTTGAGAATTTTGGTGTTGTTTGAGTTGTTTTAATGATTGGAGCAAGCTTGGATGATGTTTTAGGATGGGTTGGCACTTTTGGTTGAGGTCCCAGGAGCCTCGGGGTGATTTCGGATGGCTATCGGGATGAGTTTTGGACTTGTGCTATTGCAGAAAATGTTGGTACTGGTATTTCTGCACCTGTGGAAAAGGGATTGCAGGTGCAGTCCCGCAGATGCGAAAAATGGGTCGCAGGTGCGAGAATGGCTCGGGAGGCTAGTTTCCGCAGATACGGATGAGGAGGCGCATCTGCGATATCGCAGGTGCGGCAAAGGCATCACAGAAGCGGACTTTGACGTCAGGGAATTTCTGCAGAAGCGGATGGTTTTCCGCAGGAGCGGAGTCTGCAGATGCAGATTTTGAGCGCAGAAGCGGATGTCGCAGAAGCGGAAATTTCACCGCATATGCGATAATGTGCTGGGCAGAAGGGTTTTAAATCCCATTATTGTTCCGCGAGCTAAGTTATTTTTCCTCCATTTTTAGCATCCTTGAGAGCTTTTGGACATAAATTGAAGATGGTTTCGACTGGGATTGATTGGAGGTGAGTTCTATGATCTAAAAACATGATTTAATTGTGGAATCAACCTAGAAATTCATGAAAATTTATCAAAAAGGGGGGAAGAACTAGGGTTTGAGTTTTGGTATTTTAAATTGGGTTTTGATCGGTCATTTGAGCTCGGATTTGGGAGTTCTTGGTATGTATGGACTCGTGGCGAGATAAGGAATCCGTTGATGTAAAGTTTTCTAAATTTCGAGAAGTGGTCCTAGGGCACGGGTTTTGCAAATTTCGAGATTTTTGCTATTTTTCAATTATTTTCTATTGGGTTATGTTCCCTTAGCCTATTGTGACGTATTCGTTGTGATTTTGATCAGATTCGACGCGCGAGGAGGCCGGTTTGAGGCAAGGGCATAGATAGCTAGGATTTTTGGCCGACTTGAGGTGAGTAATGATAGTAAATGATATCCTAAGGGTTTGAAACCCCAGATTTTCACAACGTAGTGCTAGAGGTGAAACACGCGCTTAATAACAACGCGGGATTGTTTACTATTCGGGATTGTGATTTGGTCCGTCCCGTTTTATGTTTTTATCGCATATTTAACTGAAATGTGTTTGTTGTCAACATGATTGGGCTTATTGCCATATTTTGGGCTTCATGCCGACTACTTGAATCCTTCGTGGACTTTTATCACTATTTCCTCACTATTTTGGATATATTACTAGAACTCAGTCCTATTGATTATACTGTTTTAAAAACTCAACCGCTTTAATTGAATTTCTGAGACTTAATGATATTTCTACTGTTGTTTGGGCTGAGCACTACTATTTACTTATGCCCGAGGGGCTTGTGATGATTTTCGGACTGAGTGAGGCCGAGGGCCATATGTGAGGATAACCATATTATCTGAGAGTGAGCCCGAGGGGCTGATATTATGTTGAGTGACTGAGAGTGAGCCCGAGGGGCTGATGCTATGCTGAGTGACTGATACTGAGCCCGAGGGGCTGATACTGTTCTGAGCAATTGATACTGGGTCCGAGGGGCAGATAATTACTCACTATTTAGGTGTGCGAAGGTAGGCTCAAGCTAAGATTCTGCTCGTGAGCGTAATGGTATAAGCCTGCCTGACTGTGAGACCGACTGGTCGAACAGAGACGAAAGTCGGCCATAGTGATCCGGGAGTCCCGTGTGGAAGGGCTCTCGCTCAACGGATCAAAGGTACGCCGGGGATAACAGGCTGATGACTCCCAAGAGCTCTTATCGACGGAGTCGTTTGGCACCTCGATGTCGACTCATCACATCCTGGGGTTGAAGAAGGTCCCAAGGGTTGATTGTTTCACCTGATTTACCTGTTTTAAAAAGGAGATTTCATTTGATTCATTATGGTTTTATTGCTTTAAGTCATTTACTGCCTGATATAGAATTGCCTTGTGCATTTTTGTGTTTTTATGCCTTCAGTTATTATTTATTATTATTGCTCACTGGGTCGGAGTACTCACATCACTCCCTGCACCATGTGTGCAGATTCAGGCATAGCATAGTCCGCACCTGAGCACTGATTTCTTCCAGACCAGGCAGCGAGTTGGAGTTACGAGGTAGCTGTTGACGTTTGCAGTCCCATGTCTCCCCTATCATCTATCATTTATATTTCTTCAGACCATTGTTTCGGATATCATACTTTGTAGACTTATAGCAAACTCTGTAGTAGCTCATGACTTGTGACACCCCGATTTGGGCTATGTCGGGGATGGTTTCCCTTGTTATTGTCGTTGTTTCTGCAATATTGGCTATATTAAGCATGTTTTAGATTTGTAAGTTTTTACTTGATTGCTTAAAAGAGGTGTTTGCGTTGTTCTGGCTAGCCTTGTCTTCACAAGAGGCGCTATCACAGCCGGGGTCAGGAATTGGGCCGCGACAAGTTGGTATCAGAGCCTAGGTTACTAGGTCTCATGAGTCATGAGCTAGTTTAGTAAAGTCTCGTGGATCGGTACGGAGATATTTGTACTTATCCTCGGGAGGCTTCAGAACCTTTAGGAAAACTTCACATTCTTGAAATTCTGGTTGTGCGAACTTGTTGATCCGAGTACTAAACTTCTCTTTATTCTATTCTCTCATAGATGGTGAGGACACGATCTACTGGACGTGGCGGACGACCACCAGTGCCACCCACTGAGACCACCAGAGACCGTGGACGCGGTCAGGGCCGTGGTAGAGGCAGGGTAGCAGGGGCAGCGCCTGTTGATCCACCAGTTGCCCCAGCTCAGAATCTGGCTCCTGCAGCACCAGTTCAGGCACCAGCTATGCCCATCGTGATTCCGATTCTTCAGGAGGCCTTGGCTTAGATTTTGATAGTTTGCACCGGCTTGGCTCAGGCAGTTTCAGCCACCACAGCAGCAGCTACTTAGCATGCCGGGGGAGGCAATCAGACCCCGGCTTCTCGCACACCTGAGCAGGTAGTGCGGGGATTACAGACTCCAGAGGCACCTCTAACTCAGCCAGTTACACCAGTTTAAAAGTTCATGGTTCCAACTATGCTTGAGGATGAGAAGCGTCGCCTTGAGAGGTTTCGTAGGATCCAGCCTTCGACATTCAGTGATGCTGAGGGCGAGGATGCCCAGGGCTTTCTTGACAGGTGTCAGCGAATGCTTCGTACAACAGGGATTCTTGAGTCTAGTGGTGTGGTTTTTACCACCTTTTAGTTTACTGGGGCTGCCTTCACTTGGTGGTAGGCGTATGAGAGGCGTAGGTCGGCTGGTGCAGCACCTTGGACTTGGCAGGAGTTCTCCATTCTCTTCTTGGAGAAGTATGTACTGCAGTCCCGCAGAGAGGAGCTGTGAAGGCAGTTTGAGTGGCTACCGCAGGGAGATATGACTGTGTCTCAGTATGAGATGAGGTTTTCAGAGTTGGCTCGTCATGCGATTTGGATGGTTTTGACTGATCGTGAGCCTATTAGGAGATTTATTGATGGCCTTAACTACCATCTCCGTGTTCTTATGACTAGAGAGAGATTACTGGGTGCCACATTCGAGGAGTTGGTTGAAATAGCTCTAGAGATTGAGGCAGTTCGCCGTCAGGATCAAGAGGAGAGGGAGGCCAAAAGGCCTTGAGGTTCTGGCAGTTACAGTGGTGCTCCTTAGAGGGGCCAGTTCCAGCATGGTAGGGCTCGTTCTTTCAGGACCGCTCAGTTGGCCCGTCCCGAGTATCATGGGGCATCTTTAGGTCGTGGTTATCATGGTTCTCAATAGGGTCAGCCTTCACTCAGCGCTCTTCCAGCACAGAGTTCATCTCGTGCCCCATCTGTTCAGGGTTCTTCCAGACCGAGTGCGTCAACTAGTCACTCCGGCGTGAGAGGTTCCCTTCGGTCCCATTCTTCAGCACCTGGGAGTTGTTTTTAGTGCAGAGAGTTTGGGTATGTGTGGAGGCAGTGTCCTCATCGTGTTGCTAGCTCATCTCAGCAGAGAGGTCAGCCCTCGTCTTTTGGTCCAGTTTTTTCAACACCCGCCCAGCCAACTAGGGGTGAGGGTCAGGTAGCCAGGGGTAGCCCCAGATGTGGAGGTCGATCAGGCGATGGTCAGGCTCATTTTTATGCTATGACAAGCAGGACAGATGCCGTTGCTTCAGATGCCATCATTACAGGTATTATTTCAATCTACCACAAAGATGCCTCAGTCTTATTTGATCCCGGTTCCACCTATTCTTATGTGTCCTCACATTTTGCTCATCATTTGGGTACGTCCCGAGGGTGTCTTGCTTTACCTATTCATGTATCTACCCCGGTGGGCGATACTATTGTTGTAGACTATGTGTACCGGTCATATTTGGTGACTATTGTGGATCTGGAGACCCGAGTTGATATATTATTATTGAGCATGGTGGATTTTGACGTTATTTTGGGCATGGACGGGTTATCTACGTGTCATGCTATTCTAGACTGTCATGCTAAGACAGACACTTTGGCTATACCGGGTATACCGAGGATCGAGTGGCGTGGTATGACTGATTATGTTCCTAGCAGGGTAATTTCATTCTTAAAGGCCCAGCGTATGGTTGGGAAGGGTTGTCTTTCATATTTGGCATTTGTGAGGGATGTTGGAGTCGAGACTCCTAGCATTGATTCTGTTCCAGTTGTGAGGGAGTTTCCCGATGTATTTCCTGCAGACCTGCCCGGCATGCTACCGGACAGGGATATTGATGTTGGTATTGACCTGGTGCCGGGCACTCAGCCCATTTCCATTCTGCCATATCGTATGGCACCATCGGAGTTGAAAGAATTGTTGGATCAACTTCAGGAACTCCTAGATAAGAGGTTCATTTGGCCTAGTGTGTCACCGTGGGGTGCACCGGTTCTTTTTGTAAAAGGCACCATGAGAATGTGCGTTGACTACAGGCAATTGAACAAAGTAACAGTGAAGAACAAGTATCCTCTGCCTCGCATTGATGATTTATTTGACCAGCTTCAGGGAGCGAGGGTGTTCTCCAAGATTGATCTCTGTTCGGGCTATCACCAGTTGAAGATCAGGGATTCAGATATTATTAAGACTGCTTTCAGGACTAGATATGGGCACTATGAGTTTCTTGTTATGTCTTTTAGGTTGACTAATGCCCCAGCAACGTTCATGCATTTGATGAACAGTGTATTTCGACCTTATCTGGATTCATTCGTTATTATTTTTATTGATGATATTCTGGTGTACTCGCGTAGTCAGTAGGAGCACGCAAATCATTTGCGAGTTGTATTGTAGAGATTGATGGAGGAGAATCTTTATGCAAAGTTCTCCAAGTGTGAGTTTTGGCTCAGTTCAATGGCTTTCTTGGGACACGTGGTGTCCAGCGAGGGTATTCAGGTCGACCCGAAGAAGATAGAGGCGGTTTAGAGTTGGCCCAGACCGTCCTCAGCCACAGATTCGTAGCTTCCTTGGTTTGGCGGGTTATTATCGCCGGTTTGTTCAGGGATTTTCCTCTATAGCATCGCCCTTAACCAAGTTGACTCAGAAGGGTGCTCTATTTGTATGGTCGGACGAGTGTGAGCAGAGCTTTCAGAAGCTCAAGACAGCTTTGACCACAGCTCCAGTATTGGTTTTTCCATCAGCTTCAGGTTCATATACGGTATATTGCGATGCTTCTAGAGTTGGGATTGGTTGTGTATTGATACAGGAGGATAGAGTTATTGTTTATGCTTCTCGTCAGTTGAAGCCCCACAAGAAGAACTACCCTGTTCATGATTTGGAATTGGCTGCCATAGTTCATGCCTTGAAGATTTGGAGGCACTACTTGTATGGCGTATCTTGTGAGGTATTCACTGATCATCACAGTCTTCAATATTTGTTCAAGCAAAAGGATCTTAATTTGAGGCAGCGGAGGTGGCTAGAGTTACTTAAGGATTATGATACTACCATTCTGTATCACCCGGGGAAGGCCAATGTAGTGGCCTATGCTTTGAGCCGAAAGGTGGTTAGTATGTAGAGTTTGGCGTATATTCTAGTTGGGGAGAGGCCCTTTGCAGTAAATGTTCAGGACTTGGCCAATCGGTTAGGGAGAGTAGATATTTGGGATGGGCTTCGAGAGTTGATATTGGAAGAGGCCCATAGCTCACGGTATACCATTCATCCGGGTGCCGCGAAGATGTATCAGGATTTGAGGCAACACTATTGGTGGAGAAGAATGAAGAAAGATATTATAGGATTTGTGGCTCGGCGTCTCAACTGTCAGCAGGTAAAATATGAGCATCAGAGACCGGGTGGCGTATTTCAGCGGATGATTATTCCCGAATGGAAGTGGGAGAGGATTAATATAGATTTTGTGAGTAGTCTTCCCCTAACTTTGAAGAAGTTCGATTCGATTTGGGTGATTGTGGATCGGCTGACCAACTCCGCACACTTCATTCCGATATGTACTACATATTCCTCGAGCGGCTAGCGGGGATCTTTATCCGGGAGATTGTCCGATTGCATGGTATTCTAGTGTCTATTATCTCGGATAGGGGTACTTAGTTTACTTCTCAGTTCTGGAAGACTTTTCGGTGAGAGTTGGGTACACAGGTGGAGTTGAGCACAGCATTTCATCCTCAGACGGATGGGCAGTCCGAGCGTACTATTCAGATATTGGAGGACATGTTGCGTGCCTGTGTTATTGATTTTGGAGGTTCTTGGGATAAGTTTTTGCCGCTTACAGAGTTTGCCTACAACAACAGTTATCAATCGAGAATTGAGATGGCTCCGTATGAGGTGTTGTATGGGAGGCGGTGTAGATCTCCACTTGGTTGGTTTGAGCCTGGCGAGGCTAGGCTATTGGGGATAGAGTTGGTTTAGGATGCCTTAGAGAAGGTGAAGCTGATTCAGGAGAGGCTTCGTACAGCACAGTCGCGTCAGAAGAGTTATGCGGACCGGAAGGTTCGAGATGTGTCTTATATGGTTAGTGAGAAGGTTTTGCTTTCGCCCATGAAGGGTGTTATGCGGTTTGGAAAGAAAGGAAAGTTGAGTCCGCGGTTTATTGGGCCTTTTAAGGTACTTAGGAGGATTGGGGAGGTGGCTTATGAGCTTGCCTTGCCACCCAACTTGTCGGGCGTGCATCCGGTATTCCATGTTTCTATGCTCTGGAAGTATGTTGGGGACCCGTCCCATGTATTGGACTTTAGTACGGTTCAGTTGGATGATGATTTGACTTATGATGTAGAGCTAGCGGCCATTTTGGATTGTCAGGTTCGGAAGTTGAGGTCAAAGGATGTTGCTTCAGTGGAAGTGCAGTGGAGAGGTCGGCCCGTGGAGGAGGCTACCTGGGAGACCGAGCGAGAGATGCGGAGCAGATACCCTCACCTGTTTGAGACTTCAGGTATGTTTCTTGACCCGCTCGAGGATGAGCGTTAGCTTTAGTTGGGGAGAATGTGATGACATGACCCGTTGTCTCATGAGTTACCACTTCGTTTCCCCATTTTCTGCTTATTTATGCTTCGTTATCCATATATTATGTGATCGAGTTGATTTGGAGAGGTTTTGGTAGGAAATGAGACACTTAATCTCTTTAAGGAAGGTTTAGTTTGGAAAAGTAAACCGGATGTTGACTTATGAATTAGAGGGGTCGGATGTGATTTCTGATGATTCAGTTAGCTTTGTGGGATGATTTGTGACTTAGGAGCGTGATCGGAAGTGAGTTTGGAGGCCCGGTGTAGAATTAGGCATGAATTGGCGAAGTTAGTATTTTGGCAAATTCCTGTTGATAGATAAGATTTTGATCCGAGGGTCGGAATGGAATTTCGAGAGTTGTTGTAGTTTCGTTAGGTAATTTGAGATGTGTGTGCAAAATTTCAGGTCATTCGGAAGTGTTTTGGTCGGGTTTTTTATCAAATGCGTGTTTCAGAAGTTTTATAAGAACTTAGGCTTGAATTCGATGTAATTTGAGAATTTTGGTGTTGTTTGAGGTGTTTTGATGATTGGAGCAAGTTTGGATGATGTTTTAGGATGGGTCGGCAATTTTGCTTGAGGTCCCAGGAGCCTCGGGGTGATTTCGGATGGCTATCGGGATGAGTTTTGGACTTGTGCTATTGCGGAAAATGTTGGTACTGGTATTTCTGTACCTGTGGAAAAGGGATCGCAGGTGCGGTCCCGCAGATGCGAAAAATGGGTCACAGGTGCGAGAATGGCCTGGGAGGCTAGTTTCCGCAGATGCGGACGAGGAACCGCATATGCGGTATCACAGGTGCGGCAAAGGCATCGCAGAAGCGGAGTTGGACCTCAGGGAATTTTTGCAGATACGGATGGTTTTCCGCAGGAGCGGAGTCCGCAGATGCGGATTTCGACCGCAGAAGCGGTCCTGGGCATTTAATGAAACTCCGCAGAAATCGAGGATTTCCGCAGAAGCGGATGTCGCAGAAGCGGAAATTTCACCGCAGATGCGGTAATGTGCAGGGCAAAAGGGTTTTAAATCCCATTTTTGTTCCGCAAGCTAAGTTATTTTTCCTCCATTTTTGAGCATACTTGAGAGCTTTTGGATGGAAATTAAAGAGGGTTTCGACTGGGATGGATTGGAGGTGAGTTCTATGATCTAAAAACATGATTTAATTGTGAAATCAACCTAAAAATTCATGAAAATTTATCAAAAAAGGGGGGAAGAACTAGGGCTTGAGTTTTGGTATTTCAAATCGAGTTTTGATGGCTCATTTGAGCTCGGATTTGGGAGTTCTTGGTATGTATGGACTCGTGGAGAGATAAGGAATCCGTTGATGTAAAATTTTCTGAATTTTGAGAAGTGGGCCCGGGGCTCGGGTTTTGCAAATTTTAAGATTTTTGATATATTTTGATTTTTTCGATTGGGTTATGTTCCCTTAGCCTATTGTGACGTATTTATTGTGATTTTGATCAGATTCGACGAGCGAGAGAGGCTGATTTGAGGCAAGGGCATAGCAAGCTAGAATTTTTGGCCGGCTTGAGGTGAGTAATGATAGTAAATGATATCCTGAGGGTTTGAAATTCCGGATTTGCACAACGTAGTGCTATATTGAGGTTAAACACGCGCTTAATGACGAGCGCAGGATTGTTTACTTTTGGGATTGTGACTTGGTCCATCCCGTTTTATGTTTTTACCCCGTATTTAACTGAAATGTGTTTGTTGTCAACATGATTGGGCTTATTGCCATATTTTGGGCTTCATACCAACTACTTGAATCCTTCGTGGACTTTTATCACTGTTTCCTCACTATTTTAGATATATTACTGAAACTCAGTCCTATTGATTATACTGTTTTAAAAACTCAACCGCTTTAATTGAATTTCTGAGACTTAAATGATTTTTCCATTGTTTTTTGGGCTGAGCATTATGATTTTACTGATGCCCGAGGGGCTTGTGATGATTTCTGGACGAGTGAGGCCGAGGGCCATATGTGAGGATATGCTAAGTGATATGAGATGCTTTATTGCCACGAGGTGGCTTGAGTGATGGGAGGCCGAGTGTCGAGTGATGATGCCACGAGGTGGCTTGATATAGCGCTTGGACCGTAAGGGGCCCCTACGAAGTCTGCACACCCACAGTGAGCGCGGGTACCCATATGATCTGAGAGTGAGCCCGAGGGGCTGATATTATGTTGAGTGACTAAGAGTGAGACCGATGGGCTGATGCTATGCTGAGTGACTGATACTGAGCCCGAGGGACTGATACTGTTCTGAGAAATTGATACTGGGCCCGAGGGGCAGATTATTACTCACTATTTACTTGATTGTTTCACCTGATTTACCTGTTTTAAAAAGGAGATTTCATTTGATTCTTTACGGTTTTACAGCTTTAAGTGATTTACTGCCTGATATAGAATTGCCTTGTGTATTTTCGTGTTTTCATGCCTTCAGTTATTATTTATTATTATTGCTCACTGGGTCGGAGTACTCACATTACTCCATGCACCATGTGTGCAGATTTAGGCATAGCAAAGTCCGCACCTAAGCACTGATTCCTTCCAGACCAGGCAGCGAGTTGGAGTTACGAGGTAGTTTGTTGATGTCCGCAGCCCCTTGTCTCCCCTATCTTCTATCATTTATATTTCCTCAGACTATTGTTTCGGATATCATACTTTGTAGACTTATAGCAAACTCTGTAATAGCTCATGACTTGTGACACCCCGGTTTGGGCTGTGTTGGGATGGTTTCCCTTGTTATTATCGTTGTTTCCGCAATATTGGCTATATTAAGCATGTTTTAGATTTGTAAATTTTTACTTGATTGCTTAAAAGAGGTGTTTACGTTGTTCTAGCTGGCCTTGTCTTCACGAGATGCGCCATCACGGCCGGGGTCGGGAATTGGATCGTGACAGCTTTACTAAACAAGAAATTAACAAAATAAAAGCTAGATGTGTATTATTTTTTTAATACTATTAGGGGTGGGCATAATACCGGCTGAACAGAAAAAAACGGTCGAACCGATAATTTATTTTTCGGTTTGGTTTTTTCTATGTTCGATTCGGTGTTCAGTTTACATTTTTAAAAAGTATGGTGTTCGGTTTTGGTGCCTTGGCTTTTCGGTTTACCGAAAATTGAAGCTTTAATATGAGTTCTTGGCCTTTGGCTCTAGGCTCTTCTAATTCTGTAAGTTACAGGTAAACCTAGTAAATTTCTCAAATACGAAAAAGACTTAAACCTAAAGTATTCCCCCTTGTTGTCTAACGCCAGTAGGTTAGAGTATATCTTTCGTAGATTCAATAGCATTTATTCAATTATTTAACTGTCAAAAATTAATTTTTTTATTGAACAGTAGGAATTTAAGTTGATGGGGTAATGATAGTCACAGATATTTTTTATGTGGTTGTAGTTGGATAACTTTATATGAAAATGAAATATTAGTAAGAAATGCATTTTACATCCTGGTTATAGTGAGGATATAAAGCTCTATGTTTGTGCATCATTTGTTGCTAAATGCTTAAACGGTAAATCTTTAGGGAAAACTTATATCGTATTTTGGTTGGAATAGAACTATGCACATCTAATGAGGTATAGTTTCTAGAGGTAAAAGAGACATAATTCTAAGGATTAGGTTAATAATTTGTTTTCGGAATGAATAATGCATAAGGAATTACGGATTGTTTGAAACTAATTTCTTAGGTGCTTACTTGCTCTTGATTTTGTTTTGGTGAAAAATGTGATGCTAAGCCACTGTTTAATTTTCTTTTTCTTATTTCTTCTTTATATATCCAATCGACAGAATCAAATCGAAAATTCCGATTTAGTAAAAACCGAAATAATCGAAGTAATTTTGGTTCAGTTATTGGTGCAAAAAAATAAAATCGAAAACTAAATAAATTGGACCGACCGATGCCCACCCCTAAATACTATCTTACCAAACAACCTCAGTGTTCATTTCGAAGGAAGTATAAGGTGATATACAATGCTCATGGCATTACTTTTACTATGTTTGGTTGCTTCTTCCTTGTACGCATAAATAATACTCCCCTACATAAGTTATATGTAGAAATAGTCCTATTAGTTTGTGCAGTATAAAATATGGAATATGAATTTATTAGTAACTAGTATCTATAAACGTGTGTTGCATATTAATAATGACACATGATGGTTTAAATATTTATTTATGTGAAGGAATAATAAATTTAGTTAATGAGAGAAATTTTATATAATACTACAACAATCATCTAAATGCCGAAGAATATTATTTCATTAGCATAATACGTGAAATTAAAATTAAAGGATATCATAATAACTTACATAAATGATTAGTTTTAGTCATATTACGTAGATAATTATGTATTGTAGTTTAAAGGTATCTAATGTGATGGTATCTTATTGAATACTTCTATATAGACAATGTGTTTTTGTATATGTTTCCTTCTAATGCTTTTGTTACTTTGCTATAATCAGAACTCTTGTTATCGATATTGATATCTCTCTTGAAAGTGCAGCATATAGTTATTCGTAAGAAAATATATTGTTGTAAATATATTCAATATTTAGGATGTTTGTCCTTGCGCTTTATTTATTATAAGTACAAAATATAAACATACTGAAAAATATTTTCACACAAACTTAAAAGGATATTCTTTAGTTTTGGAAGACAAAAGTTGAATTCGGGGATAAACACATACTTAGAAGCATAATGACCAGTATCATAAGTTCTGCATGTATGACATTGTTTAAACTTCTATATACCATATGTGTACTAGTACATAAGCTATTCAGCGGATCTAAGTTTGCAGTAGCATGAAATACATATTTTTCTTCAAAACTAACCTATATGCAATAGAAGAGAAGATCAATTTTAACTTAGTCTATTTTATACATATGGTGACACTAACATAGGTAAAAAAATAATAAACTTGACAACAAGCACGTACAGTAAAAGGCTATTTGGTATGAAAGCATTAAAGTATTCTTCTTAGTAGTTGTTGTTGGTATCATCTTCAATTGAGTCAAAACTGAAAAATATTTTTGTTTTTACCATAAAACTTAGCAAGAAACATTTTATTTAGTTGATCAATATATTCGTTTTTGCTCGCTAAGATAGCTCTTTAATTTCTACCATGTAATTTGCACAAATTGTGTTTTAATCTAATAATGAAAAAATATATTTTTTTTTAAATGCACTACTATTACCATTGTGGTTGATAACCAAGTGTTCTAGAAGAACCAAATCATCTTTTACTCGATGCTCTTATTTGTTTCCGACACGAAGCAAAAAGTCACTAAATGTTGGATCTGTTCTTACTTTTATATATCTTGTCATTTGAGTATTTTTCTTTTGAGGTCTTAAGTGTCACACCACTTTTTTACGGCTTACACCCCGCAAAGGATATAATAAAAAAAAGAGTTTTTCCAATTAAAGGACGGTCGGAACGGGATTAGTTTTATTAAAATTCAGAGTCGCCACTTGGAAAATTTATGGTGTCCCAAGTCACCGATTTAGAATCCCGAATCGAGGAAAAGAATGACTCTGTTTAACATCCGCGAACCAGAAATTTGGGTAAGGAATTCTGTTAACCCGGGAGAAGGTGTTAGGCATTCCCGAGTTCCGTGGTTCTAGCACGGTCGCTCAACTGTCATATTTAGCTTATTTATCTGATTTTACAACATATTTTAGCCTATGTGCCTTTTATTAGTAACCCGCTTTTATTACTATTATTTTTTAAGGAGAATTGCAACGTCGTGAAAATGCGTTTCGAACCACGTCGCACCAGTGCACCCGTGGTTGTCAACACATTT
>MU693521.1:0-41816 GCA_026770625.1 Nicotiana glauca
GAATAAACAATTGTTTCATAATAAATACTATATCTAAACCAAACCCATGGTTAATAGTATATATCCCAACAAAAACAACCCTCACGCCTTCATTTCCCTCCTGCACTCCTCCATCGACCCGTCACTGCGCCTTCTTCTTCGTATTCAACCAACGAACCCCTCCGTCGACCACCCCTGAAACGAACCTGCAGCTCCAGCAGTCCAAACGACCAGCCACTTCATCCCGTCAACCACCCTCAATCAAACAACCTCCACCATCCATCGACGCACCACCATAATAGCCCGTCGCTAGCCAACTCGCTCCTCCGTCACCTTCACTGCCAAACGACCATCGTCGACCTCCGCCATTTCTGCTCCTTCGCCGCTGGCCAGTCGCGGCCAGCAGTCCATCTCTCGCTCTCCGGCGAGCTTTAAAGTCGTCCGTGGTCGTTATCCGAGGTTCCGTCGCAGTTCCAACGTATCAGACATTAATCACAATAGCTGTTGGATATTCCGTTGAACACTTAAAGTTTTAGCCTTCCATTTCAGCTTCTTCGGCTAAATTTTGAGTTGTATTTTGCTGTCGAGGTATGTTTGCGGTTCTTTTCATTTCTTAAATAAAAAGAATTATTGTTGGATGTTCAAAGTGCTACAACATCTGCACATATGTTTTCATTTCCGTATTTCGTCAGGTAATTTGGTTTGTTACCCATGTAAATTCAAGTTAATGTTGGGTGCTTGAATGAAGTTTGTCTGTGGAATATGTTAGTATATCTTGATGCACTCAGTAGACAAAAATGGCCATCATATTCACGTGAGTGGAAAAAGTAGTAGGTTGGCATATGATTTAATTTGGTTTGTAAACAATGATCTTTATTTTGTGGACAGATTATTTCCATATATATAGGCAATGAAAGTTGGAATTTAGATACGTTAATAAAAATGAAAGTTGTGTTATCTTGGAAGTGAAAGGAATCGAAGTGTGCCGTGCCGAACATAACCTTAAACTACATGGCCCTCGTTTTAGTTAATCTTGAATTGATCCTTAGAACTCGAGGCGTGTCATTTAGCAAATTCCATGGCCCTCGCAAAGTCTGAACACGTAGATGCTTTAGGTGCGTGTTTAATAATATTACTTTCCAAAATGCGGGTGCACATTTATGTGACCCAATTCCAAATCTCAACGAAGTCGAAATGTGTTAAAGGCCACAGGTGTACTGGTATGGTGTGGTCCGAAGTACATTTTCACGACGTTGCAATTCTTATAAAATAATAATAATCACAAGCGGTTAAAAGTTAAAATTCGCACGTAGGTTTAACATGTATTAAAATCAGATAATTTAGCCAAATATAACAGTTGAGCGACCGTGCTAGAACCACGGAACTCGGGAATGCCTAACACCTTCTCCCGGGTTAACAGAATTCCTTATCCGGATTTCTGGTTCGTAGACTGTAATATAGAGTCAACTTTTTCCTCGATCCGGGATTCAACCGGTGACTTGGGACACCATAAATCTCCCAAGTGGCGACTCTGAATTAAATAAATAAATCCCATTTCGATTGTCCTTTAATTGGAAAAACTCTCTTTTACCACGCCCTTCGCGGGGTGAGGTAGCACCGAAAGGAGGTGTGACAGTAGCTCATGTAATATCTCATCCAATAAACTTCACTTCAATGAGGGTATTGTTAGATTCAAGTTTCAACGATGAAAAATAACATATCTTTATGTGTATGTCCATTCCAAGAGAAAAAGAGAACGAGAGCAAAACTATCAAGAAGACACAAAAGGAAGGAGTAAAGGAAAAGAAAGACAAGATTTGCATAGATCTGACAACTCAAGCGAAGGAGAAAAGAAAGGAAGGTTCAAAATTAGAGGAGTCCAAGACTGATGAGAATCCGCCTATCATAGTCAATCAAGCATTGAAGATACATATCTTAAAGGAAAGTTGTTAAACTAAGAAATCAAAGGACTAATCAAACGTTGGTTGCTGAAGTGGGATTCACTTGCAGAAGGAAAGCCCCGCTGATCAAGATTCAAATAAGGCCCCGCATTTATTCTTGGAAAATGAATCAACTTTGATTCACTCCAAGGATCAATTCCCTTGGGACTGCAAATCTCTCATGATCTGCTGGAATTAGATCAAAGCAGATCTCTCAAAGTGTATATATTACAAAATGGCAAAAAGGAGTGATATACTTTGATCGAACCAACTTCATGTTGTTTGTTCTACTCTAAGAAAGCATTGTAATCTGAGTGAGATTTACTGTGTAACTAGTAGAGAGAAGAAAGAAAGAAATATATTGGTGAGGCATTGTATCAAAATTATAATGAGTGTACTTAAAACAAAAAGGCAGTTAGTGTTCGCGATTACAGCAACATACTTGTACCAAGTTTTCAAGGAGCTTTGAAGAGAGAACCCTCTTGCAACCCAAGGGGACTGGAGTAGGATTCACATTGAATTCGAACCAGTATAAAATACTTGCTATCATTTAATTTCTGCACTTTACATTATGTCTTTAATTTTACCTCGCTTCTACTTTCAGTCGACCAATTATTAAACTAGTTAACTACTTAGCTATAAAAAGAAAAATCGACAATTCACCTTCCCTCTTGTCTTTCAGTTGGTATCAGAGCAAGTCTCACATTTTGATTTTTCTTAATAGCTAGGGAGAAAAGATAATGTCAAATCAAGTAATTGTCGGAACTCTTTTTAAGAAGAAACTTTATAAGTGAGTCCCCCATACTTTAATGGACAATACTTTTCACATTGGAAGGTTTGCATGGAAATCTATACGATATCTTATGATGTTAAGGTTTGGCGTGTAATCGAAAAGGGAGACTACCAAATTCCAGCAGCAAAGTCTGACAAGAAGGTAGATGGACAAACATCTACAGAGCCCATCAATCTGTATGGATACACTGATGAGCAAATGGTAGTAATACAAGTGAATTCCAAGGCACGAAATCTTCTATACAACACAATAAGTGGAGAAGAATATGACGATATCTCAAGTTGTAATATTGCTACAGAAATGTGGGACAAGTTGAAAGTCACATATGAAGGGACAAACACAGTTAAGGAAACAAGGATAAACTTGATAATCCATGACTATGAATTTTTTCAAATAAAAGAAGGTGAATCCATGGAGCAGATGTTTGTCAGATTCGGCAAAAAATATTGGAGATCTAAAAGCCTTTGGAAGGCCATACTCAAGTGGTGAGCAAGTTCGAAAAATTCTAAGAATTCTACCCACTACTTGGCAAACGAAAGTAGTAGCTCTTGAATCTTAAGATCTAGATAAATTGTCATATGATGAACTACAAGGAGATTTCATTGCCTTTGAGAAAACACATCTCAAAAAATGAGGACAGGAAGAAAAGAAGAAAATTGTTTCCTTCAAAACCTCTATCGAAGGATTTGAATATGTAAATGAAAATGAAGCTGAGGAACTTGAACAAGAAATAACTATGGTTTCCAAAAAGATGAATGGGCTAATGAGAAGATACATGGACACCAAAAGAGGGAGAATGTCCTCCAGAATAACATCAAGACAATATAATGAACAAGAAATGCTATGATTGTGGAAAATAAGGCCATATACAAGACAAATGCCAAGATCTCAAAAGAAAAGGCTCGAGAGGATTTTACAAAAATAAATCTTTTGGAAACTAGAGTGATGAAGATAGCTAAGAGCATAAGGAAATCACAAATCTGTATTTCATGACTATATTAGAAAATAATATGAACAAGTTCTCAGTTGCTGGAGAGATAAAAATGTATCAGATGACGACGGCAAGGAAACAACTGAAAATTGCTTCATAACACGTGGTGAAACTAGCGAGATAAGACCATGTGAATGTTATAGATGCAATGAATCAAAAGATTCTAAACAAATTAAGGACACTAAATAGGGGGAAAAGGACTGGAAACTTAAAATTGAATCTGTGAAATCGAAAGACACGTTCTTTAATAAAAAGTTCAATAATTGCAAGTACAACTCAAAGGCATGCGCAAATCCACTAGTCACCACTCTATCAGGTCAAATCAAGTGACTTACAAGTCAACTGGAAAAGACCTATTAGAAATGGATCTACTAGTACTGACACTACCAGTATATCAAATGATAAATCCATTTATGTATGTCATTATTGTAATAGAATTGGTCATAAATATTCCTTTTGTAGATTCTGTAACTCAAATATTTTTGTGACGACCCGACCAGTCGTCTTAAGAATTAATACCCTGATCCCCTATTAACTGCTTTTCCGAGTTTATTTCTGCTATTTTGATTTGCCGGGATATTCGATTTTGAGTTTCGGAGAGTTTTGGGATACTTAGTCCCTAAATGAGAGCTTTAAGTGTTGGAAAGTTGACCGTAGTTAGAATAGTGTGAATACAGCCTCATAATGGAAATCTGACGATTCCATTAACTACGTTGGGTGATTTCGGGCTTAGGAGCAGGATCAGATTGTATTTTGAAGGTCCATAGCTAATTTAGGCTTGAAATGCCGAAAGTCGAATTTTTGAAGTTTCCGGTCCGATAGTGCGATTTTGATCTAAGGGTCGGAATGGAATTTCGAAAGTTGGAGTAGCTCCGTAGTGTTAATTGTGATGTGCTTGCAAAATATCAAGTCATTCGACCGAGATTTGATAGACTTTTTGATCGAAAGTATAATTTAAGAGTTCTTGGAGTTCTTAGGCTTTGAATCCTATGTTAAATTGGTGATTTAATGTCGTTGTGAGCATTCCGAAGTTTTGAAAAAAGTTCGAATGATGTCATGGGATGTGTTGGTACATTTGGTTTGAAGTCCCGGAGACTCGGGTGAGTTCCGGGTAGGTTCAGGGATGTTTTAGGCCTAAAACCATAGTTTTTGTAGGTCCAGAGGAGTTGTAGACCTCTGAACCGACCAGTTCGATCCGCACAGGATTTTGTGCTACCGCAGTGGGTGCTTTGCTCCCGCACAAAATCCAATGCGGTCCGCGGTGAGGAAAGTTATACTGGTTTGACTTCGGAAACTTATATCTTTTGATCTACAAGGAATTTTGAGATGATTCAAAAACAAAAGTTGTATCCCTTCGTGTCCAGTTTTCATAAAGGTAAAGAAATCACTATTTGGATATCTGTAGAGAAAGTTATGGCCAAAATACTAAAATATGTCACTGCAGTCAAATCCACCGCGGATAAGGCCGGAACCGGCCCGGAACCGCGGACCAAACGGGCCTAATGGGCCGGTCTCAGTGGGCCAGTCCCAAATGGTACTATAATCCCGTAGCGGGCCAGTCTTGAACAATTAGCCCACGAGCCCGGGACCGGCAGGCGGGCCTGGGCCGGTTCAACCGGGCCTCAACGACTATAAATTAAAGTTGGTCAGATTTTAAAATCTAGTTGTTGGCCATCAAAAAAGTGCCGTTTGGATCTTTAAAAAATAGTCATTTGGCCCCCAAACTTTATATAATTACATGTTTTCCCAATTTTAACTATAAATACCCCCTCATTCTTTCATTTTTACTCACAAATTCATCAATCTCTCTCAATATATATCTAGTTCTCTTCTATAATTGTTTACTTTATTATTGCAATTTCGTGACAAATTGTGAAGTTGGTGAATTGAAGTATTCAAGTCTTCAAGTCTTCAACGATTTTCAATTTTCAAGAAGTTGTTCGTCAATTCGGTAAACTCGTTCCAACTCTTAAGTTTTAAGAATATATTTTTGTTTGTTTTAGTTTGCATAATTATAAATAATATTGCATTTTCTTTGAAAAAAATATTTGGTGGTAAGGAAAAATCTAAAATTGGTGAATCTAGTCGCCAAACTACTACACTTCTCCCGGCTCCCCGACCTAGACCTGCTACCCGTCCTCCTGCACCTATTATTCTTGATAGTGATAATCCTTGTTTTCAATTTTTCGATAGTGAATTTTTCCATGATGTTGCACCAGATCAACAATTAAATAATGAAGTTATGAATGCTCTTTATCCTAATGAAACTATTTTTGAAAATGATGATGTAGATGAAACCCAACCGGATTTAGATGATACACCTACTAGTCCTGTTAATAATCCAACTGATGCCCCGCCCGACCCACCTGTAGAAACCCCTACTTTTAATAGACAACCTTCTAAACGCCCCGAAACATCACTTACTTGGAATTTTTTTACTCAATTAAGAGAACAAAATAAGGCTAAGTGTAAAATTTGTGGGAGTTTGCTGGCGCATAAATTTACTGGAGACCGTAGCGGTACGGGTAGTTTGACTAGGCACATAAAAACACACCCTAGAGATAAAGCTAAAAGATTTCAAATGAAAGCGCATCTAGAGGGGACAAGTGTAGATATTATGGTTAGCCCTAGTACAAGTTCAAATCTAGTTCAACCAGGAATTAACACTGTGACCGGTGGTATTTTATATTACGATCCAAATAAAGATCGTGAAAAATTAGCAAAGATGGTTACCGTTATGTGCTTACCCTATAGTTTTCCTTCTAACCCTAACTTTGTGCATTATATTAGAAGAGTTTTTAATCCTACTTATAAAGGTTGGCCTCGCGCAACCGTAAAGAGCGATATTAATAAATATAAACATGAATATGAACAATATTTGCGGTATTTATTTACTCATATAAATTATCGGATTTCTATTACTACTAATATTGGTAGAAGTAATAATGACTGTGATTATCTAAATATTATAAGTCATTATATAGATGAGCAGTGGATAATGCAAAAACGCATTATTGCTTATAAAATAATTAATCTGTGTCACACAGGTAAGTTTATTGCTAACACTGTTGCAGATTTTTGTAGATATTTTTGCATTAGAGATAAAATAATGGCAATTTCTATGGATAATGCTTCTAGTAACACTAATGTTATAGGCTTGCTTACAACAACACTAAATCCTGCATTTAGTAATTGTTTCCATGTTAGATGCGTTTGTCATATTTACCATTTAATTGTCGGTGTTGGTATGAGAATTTTAAATTTAGAAATTGAAAAGGTTAAAATGGCTCTTAATTGGCTTTTTTATTCAAACCTAGAAGTAGACTTAGAGAGTATTTTTAAAAATGTGATGAATTTGGCCTTAGAGAAAGAAAGGTTCCTAAAGCTTGTCCGACTAGATGGAATTATATGTACGAAGGTTTAGTAGTTGCATATGAATATAGAAACTCAATTAATGCAATGTTTAATGCTCGTGTTGGTGGTGAGGATGATGATGAAATCCTTACAAATCAAGATCGGAATAATGTAAAAATTATTATAGATTTTGTACACCAATTTCATCAAGCTACAAATGAATTGTCTGGGCAATATTATCCTACTATTTCAAACTGTTTAGTTTATATTGCAACACTATGTGATTTGTTTGTTAATTTTTAGAGTGTGGGGAAATTTATCAACTTGCTATAAATGTAATGAAAGAAAAGTTTAAAAAATATTTTTCCATATCCCCCCAATTTATGGTGTTGCTGCCATGTTAAATCCTACAATGAAATTAGGAGGTCGTCACTTTTGGTATTCAAATATTTATAAGGCTTTAGATCTTTCTAAAGAGAAATTTTCTACACTTGCAAAGGCAAAAGCCTCAATTAAAATAAATGCTAAAATAATTTATAATGCTTATCAACAAGCCTTAGATAATGCTAGGCCAAATGTTCGATTAGCGGTGCTCCACCGCGGTCAGCGGTGGTTTTTGTGGGGTCAGCAGTGGTGGAAATCCAGGAGGTGCACTATAAATACGAGTTTTAGGATTTTATTTCATATTTTGACCTAGAGAGGTCGGATTTTGGCGATGTTTCGAAGGTTTTTCAAGAAATTCATCGGGGTAAGTAATTCTAACTCAGATTTGGTTGGAGTACATGAACCAATCATTGAATTCATCATTTAATTCGCGATTTGCGATGGAATTTGGGAAGAAAATTTGTGAAATCTTTCAAAAATGTAAAATGATGATTTGAAGGACCAAATGCTATCAGAATTGGATAATTTTGGTATGGTTAGACTCGTGAGGGTATGCAGATTCTGAAAATGTAAGTTTTACCCGATTCCGAGATGTGAGCCCAAGGGGCATTTTGGTCATTTTACCTAATTTTGCATATTAGCTTAGAATTTAATTGTATAATCAATTACTTGAAGTGTTATTTACATTATGCAATTGAATTGAATAGAGTTGGGCCATTTGGAGTCGAATACTCATGGCAAAGACGTGGTTTCGGGTTGATTTTGAGCTGGTTCGAGGTAAGTGGCTTGCCTAACCTTGTGTGGGGGATTTTTCCCTTAGGATTTGGTATATTTGATAATTGAAATGCCTAGTACGTAAGGTGGCGAGTGCGTACCTGTGCTAATGGTTGGAAACCCGATTTTCATTAAGTAATTACTAGTATGTTTTCTTTCCTATTTTATTACTTGTACTATTTAAGCTTGTGTTAGCTTAGGAATGCATGTCTAAGTGATTAAATTGTCTTATTTGTTCAACTGCTTTATCTGAACTCTGTGTAGCATGCTAGGCTAGACTATTTGTTTCCTTAATATAAAGTTTGACATTTCTGAGTGTTTTCTCCTGTTGTTGCTATGTATTTACATTGGGACTATGGATGTGAGATTCCGGTAGCTCCCCCCTTGTCTGTTTACATTTGGGACTACGGATGTGGGATGGTACTGGGTATTTATGTTTATGACTATAGAATGGGATTTCGGTAGATCCCCGTATACTATGAGTTGGACTATGGGACGGTATCCTGAGACTTATTGGATATGTATATTTGGGACTTCGGGACGGTATCCTAGAAGATCCCCGATTGATATTATTAGAGTTGAGTTGTATTTTCCTTCGGTGTTTACGTTGTTTTCTGTATAGTTGTTGTTGTCCTTTATATAATGTGTTACTCTTACTGCTGTATTTATTTATACTACTATGTTCTACACTGTCAGACTTTATCTTTATATTTAACCTAAGTAGGGCCCTGACCTTTCCTCGTCACTACTCAACCGAGGTTAGGCTTGGCACTTACTGAGTATCGATGTGGTGTACTCATGCCCTTTCTGCGGATGTTTTTCATGTGCAGATTCAGGTACCTCTACTTAGGCTTACCATTCTTGATGTGAGGCAATTATACGGGACTTTGAGGTATATCTGCCGCGTCTGCAAACTGAGGAGTCTCTCTCTTTATTCTATCTTATAGTGATAGACCTCTATCCTTACTGTTGATGTAGACATTCTGGAGTTAGAGCACTTTACTATGTTTTGTAGCTTATGATTCATAGGTTTCCGGGTTTTGGGAGTATGTATTGGTTTTGAGAAGTTAAGTTTTGTGTATGCCGAGCGACATTTTAAATATTGTTTTATTCAGTTATTTTTGGCTTTTGATTATTTCTTCTGCAAGTTTTGTTTATGTTTCGCATTGTTAGGCTCACCTAGTCGTAGAGACTAGGTGACGTCACGATGGTCATGGAGGGCGAACCGGGGTCGTGACAAGTTAGTATCATAGCTCTAGGTTCATAGGAGTCATGAATTACAAGATGGTTTATTAGAGTCTCGCCGATCGGTACAGACGTCTGTACTTATCTACGAGAGGCTATGTAACAGTTAGGAAAAATTCCACTACATTTGAATTGCATGTCGTGCGAGATTTTTGAAATCATAATTCTAAACTTCTATCTTTTATTCTCTCACCAGTGGTGAGGACACGCTCTACCCGAGATGATTAGGCACCCGCGCCCCTACTACAGCCATCAGAGGCCGGGGCTTGGGTAGAGGCTGAGGACGTGCACATAGTGTAGCCAGAGCACCTGCGCAAGCCGCCGCCGAGGTACCACCAACAGTTCTAGCCGGAGTCCAGGCATCTGATACGCTTGCTACTACCACTCCAGATCTTTAGGAGACTCTGGCACAATTCATGAGCATGTACACCACTTTGGCTCAGGCAGGGTTGCTTCCCCTTGCTACAGCCACATCTCAGGTCGGGGAGAGAGCACAGACTCCCACCACCTGCACTCCTGAGTATCGAGTGCATGTTGATCAGGGCCTACAGATTATTCCTCTGCAGCTTGTAGCCCCAGTCCATCCCGAGGACAGGGGAGCGGCTTCAAAGGATGAGAAGCGGAGACTTAAGAGGTTCAAGAATTATGATCATCCTGTATTCAGTGGGTTAGCATCAGAGGATTCCTTGGGATTTCTGGAGGAGTGCTACCGTATTCTCCGTACCATGGGTATATTAGGATCGAGCGGGGTTTCATTCACTACTTTCCAGCTTCGAGGAGCCGCTTGTGAGTGGTGGCGCAGCTATGAATTAGACAGTGCGGACGAGGATGCTTCGCTGACTTGGACCCAGTTTTCATATCTATTCTTGAGAGAGTTTGTTCCTCAGAGCCTTAGAGATACATGGCGCGCCGAGTTTGATAAATTGCACTAGGGTGCTATAACTGTTTCAGAATATGTTGTCCTTTATACTAGCTTGGCTAGACATGCACCAACCTTGGTTTCTACTGTTTGCGAGACGGTTCGCCAGTTTATTGAGGGGCTTATTCCCAGCATCAGGTCTAGCATAGCTCGCGAGTTGGAGATAGATATTCCTTATCAGAAGGTGGTGAGCATTGCTAGGAGGATAAAGGGTATGCATGCTAGGGAGAGAAAGGAGAGAGAGGCCAAGAGGTCTCAAAAGTCGGACCATTATTCTGGTGACCGTACCCCAACTGCAGGTCGTCATGGTAGGGGTTATATGAGTTGCCATGTTCATTCAGCTCTTCCAACAGCCAGTAGTGCTCTGGCTCCTCCTAGGCCTCATGAGCCTTATTATGCACCTCTAGTTTCTAGCGCGCCTCTTACACGGGGTGTTTTCAGAGATCAGTTCAGCAGACCTGGCCCGAGCCACTCACAGCCACCACGTCTTCCAAAAGCTTATTTTGAGTGTGGTAACATATGCCATATGGTGAAGGATTGACCCAGACTTGGGAGGGGTGCACCTCCACAGACTTCTCAGCCACAGTGAGCCCCGTAGAGTTCTCAGGCTATGGTTACAGCTCCAGTTGCTACCCCACCTGCTTAACCAGCTAGAGGTGGAGTTCGGGGAGGTAGAGGTCACCCTAGAGGGGAAGGCCAGGCCCGATACTATGCTCTTACTACCCGTACCGAGGTTGTTGCCTATGATTCTGTCATCACATGTATTATACTGGTTTGTCACAGAGATGCATCGGTTCTATTCGATCCAGGCTCCACTTATTCTTATGTGTCTTCTTATTTTGCTCTGCATTTGGGTGTATCTCGGGATTCTTTGAGTTCCCCTTTTTATGTTTCTACTCCTGTGGGAGATTCTCTTGTTGTGGACCGCGTTTATCGATCGTGTTTGGTTGTTCTTAGTGGTTTTGAGACCCGAGCCGATTTATTATTACTCAGCATGGTAGAATTTGATATTATCTTGGGCATGGACTGGTTGTCGCCCCATTATGCTAGTCTTGATTGTCACGCCAAGACCGTGACGCTGGCTATGCCAGGTGTGCCGCGTGTTGAGTGGAGGGGTGCCATAGATCACACTCCCAGTAGAGTTATTTCTTTCCTTAAAGCTCAGCATATGGTTGAAAAGGGGTGTGATGCGTATCTAGCCTATGTGAGAGATGTCAGTATTGATACCCCTTCAGTTGATTCAGTTCCAGTAGTACGGGACTTTTCCGATGTGTTTCCAGCTGATCTTCCAGGCATGCCGCCTGATAGAGATATTGATATTGGCATTGATTTGTTTTCGGGTACTCATCCCATTTCTATTCCTCCGTATTGAATGGCTCATCCTGAGTTGAAGGAGTTGAAGGATCAGTTGCAGGTATTGCTTGATAAGAGTTTTATTCGACCCAGTGTATCACCTTGGGGTGCTCCCATCTTGCTTGTGAAGAAAAATGATATTTCTATGTGTATATGTATTGATTATCACCAGTTGAACAAGGCTACGGTGAAGAACCATTATCCTTTGCCTCTTATTGATGATCTGTTTGACCAGCTTCAAGGCACACGTGTGTTTTCTAAGATTGACTTGCACTTAGGTTACCATCAGTTGAAGATTCGGGAGCCAGATATCCCGAAGACTACTTTCAGGACTCGATATGGTCATTACAATTTCCTTGTTATGTCATTTGGCCTGACCAATGCCCCAACAACTTTTATGCATTTGATGTATAGTGTATTCCGACCATATCTTGACTCTTTTGTCATTGTCTTTATTGATGACATTCTGGTGTATTCTCGGAGTCGGGAAGATTATGAGCAACACCTAAGGATAGTGCTTCAAACTCTGAGGGAAAAGAAGTTATATGCTAAGTTCTCGACATATGAGTTTTGGTTGGATTCAGAGGCATTCTTCGGCCACGTGGTGTCGAGTGAGGGTATTCAGGTGGATCTGAATAAGGTATAGGCTGTGCAGAGTTGGCCCAGACCATCCTCAGCTACAGAGATTCATAGTTTTCTCTATTTGGCGGGTTACTACCGGTATTTTGTGGAGGGGTTTTCATCGATTACAACCCCTATGACCGGACTGACCCAGAAGGGTGCTCCATTCCAGTGGACGGAAGAATGTGAGGTGAACTTTTAGAAGCTCAAGACAGCTTTGACTACAGTCCTAATTTTGATATTGCCTACAGGTTAAAGGTCTTATACGGTCTATTGTGATGCCTCGAGGGTTGGCCTCGGAGTGATGTTGATGCAGGATGGTAGGGTGATTGCCTATGCGTCCAGACAGTTGAAGGTACATGAGAAGAATTACCATGTTCATGACTTTGAGTTAGCTTCCATTGTTCACGCCCTGAAGATTTGGCACCATTATCTATACGATGTGTCTTGTGAGATTTATACTGACCATCGGAGCTTGCAACACCTGTTCAAGCAAAAGGATCTAAATTTGCACCAGAGGAGGTGGTTAGAGTTGTTGAAGGACTATGATGTCACTATTCTGTATCACCTAGGAAAGGAAATGTGGTGGCCGATGCTTTGAGTCGCCGGGCGGAGAGTTTAGGGATTTTGGCTTATCTACCAACATCAGAGGCCCATGGCGATGGATGCTTAGCTAGCCAATTTGTGAGGCTGGATCTTTCGAAGCCTAGTCGGGTTCTAGCTTGCGTGGTTTCTTGGTCTTCTTTATTTGATCGTATCAGGGAGCGGCAGTATGATGACCCTCATTTTCTTATCCTGGTGGACAAGGTTCATCACGGAGATGCCAGAGATGTGACCATTGGCAAGGACGGAGTATTGGGGATGCATGGTTGGGTTTGTGTACCCCATATTGATGGGCTTCGGGAGTTGATTCTAGAGAAGGCCCACATTTCGCGGTATTCCATTCATCCGGTTGCCGCAAAGATGTACCAAGATTTGAAGCAACATTATTGGTGTAGGCGTATGAAGAAAGATATAGTTGGGTTTGTAGCTCGATGCCTCAACTGTCAGAAGGTGAAGTATGAGCACCAGATGCTGGGTGGGTTTGCTTCAACAGATAGAGATTCTGGAGTGGAAGTGGGAGCGGATCACCATGGACTTTGTAGTTGGGATACCACAGACTTTGAGAAAGTTCGATGCTATTCGGGTGATTGTTGATCGGCTGACTAAGTCCACTCACTTTATTCCTGTGTGTACTACTTATTCTTCGGAGTGGTTGGCGGAGATCTATATCCGGGAGATTGTTCGTCTGCATGGTATTCCAATTTCTATCATTTTGGATAGAGGTGCTCTGTTCACATCACGGTTCTAGAGGGTCATTCAGTATGAGTTGGGTACTCGTGTGGCGTTGAGTACAACATTTCACCCTCAGACAGACGGACAGTCCGAGCGCACTATTCAGATTCTTGAGGATATGCTTTGTGCGTGAGTGATTGAGTTTGGAGGGTCTTGGGATCAGTTCTTTCCATTGGCAGAGTTTTCTTACAACAACAGTTATCAGTCTAGCATTCAGATGGCACCATATGAGGCTTTATATGGTAGGCGGTGTAGACCCCGGTGGGTTGGTTTGAGCCAGGTGAGACTAGACTATTGGGCACAAACTTAGTTTACAATGCTTTGGAGAAGGATAAGGTGATTTAGGATAGGCTCCGAACAGCCCAATCCAGACAGAAGAGTTACGCGGACTGGAAGGTTCGTGATGTTTCCTATATGGTTGGAGAGCGGGTTCTACTTCGGGTTTCGCCTATGAAGGGCGTTGTGAGATTTGGGAAGAAAAGGAAGTTGAGTCTGAGGTTTATTGTCCCTTTTAAGATATTGAGGCATGTTGGGAAGGTTACTTATGAGTTTGCCTTACCTACCAGCTTGGTAGGAGTTCATCCGGTATTTTATGTTTTGATGCTCCGAAAATATCATGGTGATCTGTCGCACGTGTTGGATTTCAGTTCAGTCCAGTTGGATAAGGATCTATCCTATGTTGATTAGCCAGTGGCAATATTGGACAGGTAGGTTAGAAAGCTGAGGTCAAATAACATTGCGTCAGTGAAGGTTCAGTGGCGGGGTCAGCCGGTCGAGGAGGCGACCTGGGAGACCGGGGAGGATATGCACCGCAGTTACCCTCATCATTTCACTACTTCAAGTATGTATCTATGCTCGTTCGAGGACAAACGAATGTTTAAATGTAGGAGGATGTGAGGACCCGGCCAGTCATCTTAAGAATTAACGCCCCGATCCCCTATTAACTGCTTTCCACGAGTTTATTTCTGCTATTTTCATTTGCCGGGATGTTCGGTTTTGAGTTTCGGAGAGTTTTAGGTCACTTAGTCCCTAAATGAGAGCTTAAGTGTTGGAAAGTTGACCGTAGTCGGAACAGTGTGAAGACGGCCTCAGAATGGAAATTCGATGGTTCCGTTAGCTCCGTTGGGTGATTTCAGGCTTAGGGGCGTGATCAGATTGTATTTTGGAGGTCCGTAGCTGATTCAGGCTTCAAATGCCGAAAGTTGAATTTTTGAAGTTTTCGGTACGATAGTGAGATTTTGATCTAAAGGTCGGAATGGAATTTTGAAAGTTGGAGTAGCTCCGTAGTGTTGAATGTGACGTGCTTGCAAAATTTTAGGTCATTCGGACGAGATTTGATGGACTTTTTTATCGAAATAATTTAAGAGTTCTTAGAGTTCTTCGGCTTGAATGCTATGTTAAATTAGTGATTTAATGTTGTTGTCAGCGTTCCGAAGTTTTGAACAAATTTGAATGATGTGGGATGTGTTGGTACATTTGGTTTGATGTCCTGGAGGCTCGAGTGAGTTTCGGGTAGGTTCCGGCATGTTTTAGGCCTAAAATTATAGTTGTTGCAGGTCCAGAGGAGTTGCAGACTTCTGAACCCACTAGTGCGTTTCGCATAGGATTTTGTGCTGCCGCGGTGGGGGCTTTGTGGCCACACAAAATCTAGTGTGGTATGCGGTGGGAAAGTTTCATTGGTCTGACTTCGGAAGCTTATATCTTTTGATCTAGAAGGAATTTAGAGATAATTCAAACACAAAAGTTGTAGGCCTGCGTGTATAGTTTCCAAAAGGGTAAAGAAATCACAATTTGGAGATCTGTAGAGAACATTATGGCCAAAATACTAAGGCCTGTCACGCAATCAAATCCACCGCGGACAGCACTGGTTTTTGTGCGGTCAGCGATGGTTTTTGTGCGGTCAGCAGTGGTGGTAATCCGGGAGGTGCACTATAAATACGAGGTTTAGGGTTTTATTTCATATTTTGACCTAGAGAGCTCGAATTTTGGCGATTTTTTGAAGGTTTTTCTAGAAATTCATCGGGGTAAGTGATTTTTACTCGGATTTGGTTAGAGTACATGAACCTATCATTGAATTCATAATTTAATTCGTGATTCGGGAAGAAAATTTGTGAAATCTTTCAAAAATATAAAATGATGATTTGAAGGACCAAATGGTATCGGAATTGGATAATTTCGGTATGGTTAGACTCGTGGGGGTATGAGGATTCTGAAAATTTAAATTTTACCCAATTCTAAGATGTGAGCCCAAGGGGTATTTTGGTCATTTTACCTAATTTTGCATATTAGCTTAGAATTTAATTGTAGAATCAGTTTCTTGAAGTGTTATTTACATTATGCAATTGAATTGAATAGATTTGGGCCATTTGGAGTCAGTACTCGTGGAAAAGACGTGATTTCAGGTTAATTTTGAGCTGGTTCGAGGTAAGTGGCTTGTCTAACCTTGTGTGGGGGACTTTTTCCTTTGGATTTGGTATATTTGATAATTAAAATGCCTTATACGTAAGGTGACGAGTGCGTACTTGTGCTAATTATTGGAAATTCGGTTCTCATTTAGTAACTACTAGTATGTTTTCTTCCCTATTTTATTACTTGTACTATTTAAGCATGTATTAGCTTAGAAAAGCTTATGGAAGTGATTAAATTGCCTAATTTGTTCAACTGCTTTATCTGAACTCTGTGCAGCACGCTAGGCTAGACTATTTGTTGCCTTAATATGAAGTTTGACATTTCTGAGTGTTTTCTCCTATTGCTGCTGTGTGTTTATATTGGGACTACGGATGTGGGATTCCGGTAGCTCCCCCCTTGTCTGTTTACATTTAGGACTACGGATGTGGGATTCCGGTAGATCCCTCTGCACTGTTTTATGGAACTATGGGAATGCACCCGGTAGATTCCCCCATTATTGGGTATTTATGTTTGGGACTACGGAACGTGATTCCGGTAGATCCCCATGTACTATGAGCTGGACTACGGGATGATATCCTGAGAAACTTATTGGATATGTATATTTGGACTTCCGGACGGTATCCTGGAAGATCCCCGATTGATATTATTGGAGTTGAGCTGTATTTTCCTTCGGTGTTTACGTTGTTTTCTGTATAGTTGTTGTTCTTTTTTATATCATGTGTTACTCTTACTACTGTATTTATTTATACCGCTCTGTTCTACACTGTCGGACATTATCTTTTTATTTAACCTTAGTAGGGACCTGACCTTTCCTCGTCAATACTCAACCGAGGTTAGGCTTGGCACTTACTGAGTACCGCTGTGGTGTACTCATGCCCTTTCTGTGCATGTTTTTCATGTGCAGATCCAGGTACCTCTACCCATGCTTACCATTCTTGAGGCGAGGCGATTCTACGGGACTTCGAGGTATATCTGCCGCATCTGCAGACCGAGGAGTCTCTCTCTTTATTCTTGCTTGTAGTGATAGCCCTCTATCCTTACTGTTGATGTAGACATTCCGTAGTTAGAGAATTTTACTATGTTTCGTAGCTTGTGATTCATGGGTTTCCGAGTTTTGGGAGTATGTATTGGTTTTGAGAAGTCAAGTTTTGTGTATGCCGAGCGGCATTTTAGATATTGTTTTATTCAATTATTTTTTGCTTTTGATTATTTCTTCCTCAAGTTTTGTTTATATTTTGTATTGTTAGGCTCACCTAGTCATAGAGACTAGGTGCCATCACGATGGTTCACGGAGGGCGAACCGAGGTCGTGGCAGTTTTAAGATGGATTTGGAAGCCCAAAACAGTACTGATATTACTAGAACTAACCAGAAAGGACCCAAGAAAGCTTGGGTACCTAAAAAATGTTATAATTTTATTTTACTGGAATACTACAGGAAGAGTCGAAAAGGGAAATGGTACTTAGACAGTGCGTGTTCCAGTTATATGACGGGTGACAAGAATCTATTCAAAGACGTTACAAAAACAAATGGAGAAAATGTCAAGTTTGGTAATGATTCAAAAGGCAAAATCGATGGCACCGGTATTGTTCCATTCAATAACAACTGTAATATCATAGAATTTTATCTTGTGAATGGACTCAACTATAATCTCATGAGCATGACAACTGTGTGATTCTGGATATGAAGTCAGATTCAAGAAAACAAGTTGTGCTTTTAAAGATGAGACATGTAAAATTATTCTGCCAATGTTTATATTCTAGAATGCATTGAAAATGAAGATGGTTACATATATCTGGCATCCATATTCGATGACCCCTGGCTTTGGCATAAGAAACTTGGCCATTCAAGCATACACCTCATTGAAGAACTTTCTAGACATGACCTAGTTATTGGCCTTCCTAAGCTAAATTTCTTTAACCATGTATGTGATGCATGTCAACTTGGAAAACAAAATAGAAACTCTTTAAACCCCAAAGATATTGTGTCCACAACCAAGCCCTTATAGTTACTTAACATGGACTTATTTGAACCTACTAGAACTGCCAGCATTGGAGGTAAACGATATACGTTTGTTATTGTTGATGACTACTGATATTTTTCATGGGTAATTTTTCTGTCTCACAAAGATGAAGCTTTGAAAAACTTTGAGATCTTATGCAAAAGAATAGAGAGAAAAAAGATATCTCATTTTAATCATACAAAGCGATCATGGAGCTGAATTTGAGAGCAGATCATTTGAAGAATTCTGTAATAACCAAGGATATACTCACAACTTCTCAACTCCTAGATCACCTCACCAGAATGGAGTGGTTGAATGGAAAAACATAAGTTTACAAGATATAGCTAGAATAATGATATTAGAACACTCTTTACTAAATCATTTTGGGGAAGAAGCAGTTAGCATAGCGTGCCATATTCTCAACAGATGTCTCATACAACTTATTCTAAAGAAGACTCGTGGAAAGGTAAAATGCCAAACATAAGCTACTTTCATCCCTTCGGAAGCAAATGCTTCATTATGGTAAGGACAACCTTGGTAAGTTTGATCCAAGGAGAAATGAAGGTATATTTCTTGATTATTCAAATAATAGTAGGTCATTTAGAGTTTATAATAAACGTACACTGAGCGTAGAGAAATTATTTCATGTTATCTTTGATGATAATAACACTATGACTAGAAAGAAATCATTGCAGGTGATGAAGATATCAATCAAGAGATATCACAGACGCATGAATCGCATAAATCAAAAGAGTCTACTAACAGCAACAATGAACCTACAAAGCCGACTAATGAATTTGTGAGCAATCATGCTGAACTTGAGAAGGAGTCAACTACTCAGATAGCTGAAACAAGATCAAATGAATGGAGAAGTGAACCTGAATATCCGCACAAATTCATTATAGGAAATCCAAATGATGAAATAAAAAAAGGGAGCTCTCAAGAACAAGGCCAACATCGCACTTATTTCTCAAATTGAACCAAAGTAGGTTGATAAAGTCTTAAAAGATTACAGCTGGGTACAAGCCATGCAAGATAAACTTGATCAATTTGACAAAAATCAAGTATGAAAACTAGTGCTTAATCCAGAAAATGCTACAATCGTTGGAACCTAATGGGTATTCAAAAACAAGTTGAATGAGGATAGAAAGGTAATTAGGAATAAAGCCAGATTAGTGGCTCAAGGCTACTCACAGTAGGAAGGAGTCGACTATGATAAAACAATTGCTCCGGTAGTCCGATTAGAATCAATTCTTATATTACTTATATATGCATCGTTTAAAGATTTTAAACTTTTTCAAATGGATGTTAAGAGTGCTTTCTTAAATAGTTTTATTGATAAGGATGTATATGTAAAACATCCTCCTGGATTTGAGAACTTACAATTTCCTTACCATGTGTATAAGGTGACTAAAGCTCTCTATGAACTCAAGCAAGCCCCTCGAGCTTGGTATGAGAGGCTAAGTTCATTTCTAACTGATCATGGATCCACAAGAGGTAAAGTAGATACTACAAAATTTATCAAAAGATACTCTGAAGGTAATCTAATTATTCAGATTTACGTCGATGATATTATTTTTGGTAGTTTTAACTCTCTTTTGTTCAAGGAATTATCAAATCCCATATAGAGTGAGTTTAAAATGAGTATGATGGGATAACTCACGTTCTTTCTTGGACTTAAAATTTAGCAATCAGGAAAAGGCACAAGTATTTGTCAGACCAAGTATACTAAGGAGTTGATTCAAAAGTTCGACATGAGCAATGCTAAATGTAACGCCCCGATCGGTCGTTTTGAGAACTTGCACTTCGCTTGCCGGTTATCGGGCATAACTAGCTTCGTATGATATATTATGACTTATGTAAATCATCAGTTTTAGTTTTTTTAGGTTAATCAGAACAGATATGGAAGAAAGATTCTTAGCTTGAAGCTTTAAATGAAAGATTTTACTTTTAGTATTTGACCTCGAATTTGAATTTTGATGACTCTGTTAGGTGATTTTGGACTTTGGAGTACATCCGGAATGGAAGTAGGAGGTCCGTGGTAGATTTAGGCTTGAATTAGCAAAATTGGAAATTTGGCGTTTCCAGTCGGCAGTGGAAATTTTGATATTGGGGTCGGAATGGAGTTCTGGAAATTAGAGTAAGTCCGTTGTGTCATTTGGATCATGTGTGCAAAATTTCAGGTCATTCGGAGGTGATTTGATAGTTTTTGACAGTGTTTGTGGAATTTGAAAGTTCCTAAGTTCTTGAGCTTGAATCCGAAGCTGATTTGGTATTTTGGTGTTGTTTTGAGTGATTTGAAGGCCCAACTAAGTATTAAGGATGTTATGGGAGGTGTTGGTACATTTGGGTTAAGGTCCCGAGGGCTTCAGGTGTGTTTCGGGTGAGTTTTGAGTTAGTCCGGGCATCACCGAAATTCAGGCAATGGTTTTGTACTTAAATCTACCGCTGCGGAATAGATTTTACCACTAGGGCGGAGGTTTTACCTCTGAGGTGGAAAAAGAAGCGTTGAGACGGTATAGGGGAGAATCCGCAGATTCATTGGTCCGACTTTGGAAGCTTATATCTTTTGATCTACAAGGAATTTTAAGATGATTCAAAAATAAAAATTGTAGATCTTCGTTTCTAGCTTCGAGAAAGATAAAGAAATCAAAATTTAGACATCTGTATAGAAAGTTATGTCCACAATACTAAGGTTAATCTGTGCAGCTACCAAAAGCGCGGTCAGCGGTGGTTTTACCGCGATCACCGGTAGTTTAGCTGTGGCATCGTGGTTTTACCGTGGTAAGCGGTGATGGGAACCTGAGAGGTGCACTCTAAATACGATATTTGGGGTTTTATTTCATATTTTGACTAGAGAGCTCGGGCTTTGGCGATTTTTTGAGAGATTTTCAAAAAAACATCGGGGTAAGTGATTGTAACTTAATTTTGGCTAAAATACATAATTATAACGTTGGATTCATCATTGGAGTAGAGATTTGTGATGAAAATTTGGGAAAATTTTTAGAACTTCATAAAATGAATTTTTGGGATTTGAAAGCCGATTCATAGTCAGAATTGAGTGAAACTAGTATGGATAGTCTCATAATTGAATGGGTTGTCGGATTTTGAGACTTTGGTCAGATTTAGAGATGTGGGCCTGGGGCCTGACTTTTGAGTTGACTATTTGACGATTGGTCTTAAGCTTAGCATTTTATTATGGTATTGATTCCTTTAGCTCGTGTTGATTGTATCGAATTGTTATGGCTAGATTCGGAGCATTCGGAGGCCAATTTGAGAGGCAAGGGCATTGCAGAGTAGAATTTCATCCGGTTCGAGGTAAGTAATGATTATAAATGTTGTCTTGAGGGTATGAAGCCCTGGATTTCACATCGCGGTGCTACCTTGAGGTGACGCACATGCTGGATGACGAGCGTGGGGTCGTGCAACTGTTAGGGATTGTGACTTAGTCCATCCCGTATGATTGTTAAGTTGTGTATTTGATTGATAATTGTTTGATATCATGGTGTTTTGGAAAGTATTACCATGTTTTGGGCTGAGTGCCATATTTGGACCTCGTGCCAACTATTTTGGAACCTTAGGGGATTTTTACTACTGTTCCTCACTGTTTGGAATTCACATTTGTATTCAGTCATGATGTATTCTATTATTTTTATAATTCAGCCGTATTTACTCCATTTTTGATATATTAAATGATATTTTGGGCTGAGCATGTTGTTTACTATTGCCCGAGTGGCTTGAGAGGTTTCTGACTGAGTGAGGCTGAGGGCCTGTGTTGTGGGGATTATAATGGGATCGGGCTATGCGTTGCAGCATGTTGTTACTGATTCATGATTATGAGGTCGAGGGCCTAATTTGTTATGCTACGAGGTGGCTTGTTATGAGGCCGAGGGCCAGTTTGAATATGCCAAGAGATGGCTTGTTATAGTGCTTGGGTTGTAGGAGCCCCTCTGGAGTCTGTACACCCCCAGTGAGTGCGGGTACCCAGTGTGAGTGATGTGATGTAGCCTGAGGGACTATTATTGATTCACGTTCTTGCCCGATGGGCTGTTCTTGATCCATGTTTTGCCCGAGGGGCAGTTCTTGATTCATGTTATGCCCGAGTGGTTGATTACGAGTGATTGTGAGGTAGTCTGAGGGGCTGGTTCTGTTGATATTATGCCCAAGTCATTTCTACTCACTATTTTTATTACTCATTTGAAACTATTGAAAGAAGTTTTAAAGGAAGTTTTACAAAAATTGAGCCTAATTTTAGGAGTTATACGATTTTTATACTATTTTGGACAAATATTGTTTTGTTGTAGTGTTATGATGTGGATTACATGTTTTCTTACTACTCGGTCTTTATTTACTTTTATTACTTGTTGAGTTGGCGTACTCACATTACTCCTTGCACCCCGTGTGCAGATCCAGGAGTTGCGGGTCGTGATGGTGAGCATTGATTGCTCATTCAGCAGGTCTTCGGAGTTGGCAAGGTAGATGTTTGGCGTTTGCAGTCCTGCACTTCTCCTTCTTGCTTTACTCAGTGTTCTTAGTAATGGTATTTCCGGACTATGATAGTCCTTTTACTCAGTCGGATCTTGTAGTTGCTCGTGACGTGTGATACCTCGATGTCGGGCTTGTGTATATTTTCCTCTCTAGTAGGCCAGTCAGGAGGACTTAAGGCCAGGTTTTGCCTATAGCTTGAGCGTTGAGACATTGATTGTGTGGGACACATGCTTCTGGATTTATATGTTCGATAGTGTCCCTATTAGTAGAAGTAATGACCGGATGGCTACGAGATGAGTATGATGTGACTACGGGATGTATTCATATGATTTGGATGTGATGAGAAGGGTCTGCTTGAGGGTAAAAAGAACTATATAGTACTTGATTTCCAGTGTGATTTGATGTCTAGCCCGTGTTGTGGGTGTGTTGAAGGATCCACTCATGTTGTCTAGTTGGGGAGTGAAGTAGATTTCACGTTATAATATGAGTTCAGGCTCAAGAAGATTTGGTGGTTGTGTGATGTTCATGACGGTGGAAGGGTATAAGGAGATGTTAGTTTGAGGCGAAGTAGGTGGGTTATCTGCTGTGAAGTGCCCTGAAGTTTGTGTGATACTTATATCATTTTTTGAAAGACCTCTTTTACCAGTTAAATATACATCTTGCAGATTGAGTTTGGATAGCGTATGTGATTTGTCTTGACTATTGCGAGGGTGAATGTGGTATTGCAGGAGATTTGAAGTACTAGATAATTTGTGTTACACGAGATTATGAAGGATTGAGTTTAATCTCACTATGGTATTATGGAGGTATTAGAGTTTAGGCATTGTGAGTTATTGTGTGTTTTGATCTATGGCTTTGAGCCAAGTCAGAGATTCTGCTATTGATTAGTTGATTGCGCGGTTATATGTTGTATTGGTTTTGGTTTGAGGTATACTAATGAATCGGTTGTGGCTTGCAGGGGCTAAGATCGAGGATGGCATGAGTAAAGGAAAATTTAATGAAGGTTATGTTATGCTTTATGGGTGTATGAGAATCACGAAATAGATTAGGTTGTTATTGGTAAAGGATGTATGGTGCATAGAGCAGGAATTTGTTTCGTTGCATTAAAGTGGGGTTACTTTCATAGGTGTTGCGGTTCTAATAAGGCACAGGTCATTCGGTTCATTTGATCAGTCTAATTGAAACCTGAGTAAAGTGGATGACTCCCGAGAATGGTTTTGAAGGATTCAAGGTTTACATGTAGTAGATGGAAATCTTCAGGGTGTATATTTGTCTAGGAAGGGGGTTTACATTAGAGGGTGTCAAGACTTGTGGTATTTCTATATCATTATGGATTCTACGCATCAGTATCATGAAGGTGAAGGTAATGGCTTTAGATTCGCAGGGGGTCTCTTCTGGGTAAGTATTTAGAATGTGGTGCTTTTGGGGATACTTGAGAGAGTAGTCAGCGACTTATGAGCCTTAGGACAGTGTGGTTTTATGCTTAGGTATCGTGTGGTGAGTCTGGGTCAAGGATTTTGGTGTTATAGCGAGAAGAAGTATCAAGTTGAAGGTAAATTAGAAGGAACTTGGATAGATGGGATAGCTTGGTAGTAGGTCGGATTGGCAGGGTAAAGGATATGATTAGCTCTTTGGGTGCTTATGAGGTAATAAGTTTTTACAAGAGCTTCACGGCAATGCTCTTGGGTTTTAGTGGCCAGCTTAGCTTGGTTGAGTTAGAAGGATTCAATTCTGATTGTTTGGTTTTGTGCAAATGAAATTCGGAGAGTTCTTGATGGTTTCTACCACGGTTAGAGATGTATATTTTCTACGGGCGTGAGGAGAATGTGATGTATAGTGATTTTCTTCTAGAATGGATCAAATGAAAAGTCTTGGTTAGTTGAGTACGTAGCTTCTTGTGGCTTGGAAGGGATTATGAAGTTCTCATATTTATCATAGGATGTCATGGTATATGCGGTATGTTGTGTAGGGTTGAAATTGGCATGTGTAAGTTCACGGTTCTATTCTGAAAGGAAGGTCATAAATTCTTAGACAACATGGGCAGTTTCAGATGATTAGGCAAATGATATTGCTAATTGGTATAGCTTGATGAGGGCATACATTTCAGAAAAGGGCAATGTGTTTGAGTTATGGATACTTCATTATATTGCGGCACTCTCTTATTGTATCGACTGCTGATATTCAAGTTTTCTTGGTAGCACAGAAGAATTTTAGGAGTACCCCTCGTGGAATGATCGAGTATCAGATGTGTGTTAGATGTTCGGGCAGTGTAGTTGGGATCATATATGGCAATTCATGTGCTTTATGGATTTGGAGACCCGAGTGGATCTTTTGTTGCTTAGTATGAAGGATTTTGATGTGATATTAGGTATAGATTAGTAGTCTCCGTCCCGTGATATTCTGGATTGTACCGCTAAGTCTGTAGCATTGGCTATGCCAGGGATGCCACGGATTGACTAGCGAGGTTTGATGGGTTATGTTCCCAATAGAGTGATTTCATTTTTGAAGACCCAGCTGATGGTTGGGAAGGGCTGTCCTTCTTATTTGACTTTCGTGAGGGATGTCAGTGCAGAGACTCCTACCATCGATTCGGTTTTGGTGGTGAGGGAATTTTCGGATGTGCTTCCTATGGCTAGGCATGCCACCGGACAAGGTTGTTGATTTCAGTATTGATTTGGTGCACGGAACCATATCGTATGGCACTAGTGGAGTTAAAGGAGTTGACACCACCGGAGTTAAAGGAGTTGAACGAGTAGCTTCTGGAACTCCTTGATAAGGTGTTCATTGGTCTGCCAATATGGATGTGTGTTCTACATCGAGTTGGCTTTGTTGACTCTGAGTGCTATTGTTGAGGGATGTGGTGATTCGATTGTTATTGATTTTATTAGTGTTCTAGAGGGATCTGTGAGATACCTTTCCGTGTTGCGAGGTGTTATGATTTGTTGGTTATAGACACATATGGTGAGGTCCTATTGGGGCCTCGTAACGGAAGTCGAGCGGGAAGAATATTGGGTATTGCTCGGTGGATAGCATATCGGTTGTGTCCTTTCGTGTTTGTGTGGTGTTATGTCATTTGTTTCGCCGTGGTTATGATGATTGGTTTTTGGTACTAGACATCAAATTGCACATGGTCGTTGATTTTGATCATAGTGACTTGAGGTGTTACATGTGGACCAGTGTTTGGATAGGGCCACACATTGTAGCAAAGTTATGTGGAGGTATGATCCTTCAAGTTAGATTCATGTGTTTTGGTTCTACGATTTATGATGGGTTCTCAGCATTGTGTTGTGCTAGTACTGGTAAGTTTGCGGTACAACTCTCTCATTTGAGTCATTTTTCCACGATTTGAGTACATTTGGACTGTTGCTTATTGGTGCGCGGGTCGCACGGGTTGTGGATTTAGATTTTATCGATATGTCATGTCGCTAGAGTGGTCAAGTTGGATGATATGAGGTCACTAGGATCTAGAATGAATACTATCGCATTTGATTTCAGCATATTGGAAGGATAATATCCGAATTCGGGTTAGAAATTTACTATGGTCCTTGCCAAAGGAGAGAGAGCTTCATGAATGGTTGATATGAGGAATGATTATGACTTTTTGCGTGTTTATTTCATCATTGGCAGTAAAAGAAAGGGTCAGAATGAGACTTAATTTGGATAAGAGGTTTATTATCAGTATTTGGTTGTTATGTGTAGCTGCCGTGAGTTGAAGTTATCGCTATGAGTGTTTGAGTTGTGTGGTGTATCATGTGATTTTTCATCTTGAATTGCGGTTATGACTTGATACAGTGTGTTCAGACTTATTCAGTGTGTAAATGTGAGATTCTGATCTTATAAATAATTTCAGAAGTGGAAAATTGGTTCTAAGGTTCATGGGATTGTGAAATTTCAGTTATGATATGTTATCAGACCTATATGAGATAAGGTGACTTGGGATCACCCTCGGGTATGTGCATGGTAAGGTTATTCAGTGATTTGTTGGCTTTTGGAATAACTCTGGACGTGTTCGAGGATGAACGTATGTTTAAGTGGGGGAGGATGTAACGACCCGACCAGTCGTTTTGAGCACTTGCACTTTGCTCGCTGGTTGTCAGGCATGACTAGCCTCGTATGATGTATTATGACTTATGTAAATCGTCAGTTTTGATTTTTTTAGGTTAATCATAACAGATATGGAAGAAAGATTCTCAACTTGAAGCTTTAAATTTTAAAGGATTGACCAAGTTTTGACTTTTTCACCTCGGATTTGAATTTGATGACTTTGTTAGACCCGTTAGGTGATTTTGGACTTAGGAGTGTGTCCCACATGGAATTTGGAGGCAATGTTTTTAAAGGCGGGGGCGTGAGGCGAGGCATTTTACCTCTGACGAGGCGAGACGTAAGCCCTGAGACACGGGGCGTAAGTCCCACAGATCTTTAAATTTTACCGATTTCAAGAATGTTAAGATAGTATAAAATAAAATAATAATTATAAAAATTACATTGAAATCACAAAATTATAACAAATAATCTATTTGAAATATTTATAAAATATAATTCAACTACGAATAATACGAAAAGTATGACATATATCATAATATGCAAATTAGTTGCAACGTCGTCACGACTCAAACATCAAAAGTAATGTATTCGATAAAAAATATTATATGTATCTCTTAAGGAGTAATGAATCTAGAAAAAATTTCGATGTTATAATTTGATATTTTTCTTAAAATACTCCTTTTATTTAATATGCTTTCTATTAGAAAGAGAATTTATATAAAAATATAATTTATAATTTAAATATGATTTTCTAGCATCATTTATTTTTAAGTTTCAATAATTTAATAAAGTGACACATAATTTACCATACAATACTATGATAACTAATTATTTGTAAGTAGTTACTAGCTAATACTGAGCTATTAAATTAATAAGTATTGTATCTCGTAAACGTGAAAAAAAAATATTTAGAAAAATAATTATAAGAAATTATGGACTATTATATAGTAAAGGCATAACAAAAGTTAATAAATAAATACATTTTAAATGAAAGATTTATTTATAATTAACTATCATAGTAGTATTAGTGGTAACGTGCAATAATTTATTTTAAATATGACATAAAATACTCTCAATTTAATACTTTATGATTAAGAAAAAAGTAATTTTGAATAGTCAACGATTTATTAAGCAAATTTGAGAATTTACAAGGTTAGTTATATAGAATTGCATAAAGTTCTATTAGGCGAGCCCAGCACGTTGGGCGTTGGACGTGTCCGCGGCGTAATCCCCGATGGTCGAGGCGTAAGTCTCACGGAACTAAGCCCCACACATAAGCTCAAGGGAATTTTACGAGAGCTCTACCCCGGGGCACGTGCGAGTCCCAATTCTGCCTTTTAAAATAGAGTTTGGAGGTCCGTGGTAGATTTAGGCTTGAATTGGCGAAATTAAAAATTTGGCATTTCCAGTCAGCAGTGGAAATTTTGATATCCGGGTCGAAATGGAGTTCCAGAAATTGGAGTAAGCTAAGTCTATAGTGTCATTTGGGGCTTGTGTGCAAAATTTCAGGTCATTCGGAGGTGATTTGATAGTTTTCAGCGATGTTTGTGGAATTTGAAATTTCCTAAGATCTTAAGCTTGAATCCAAAGTTGATTTGGTGTTGTTTAGAGTGATTTGAAGGCCCAACTAAGTGTTAAGGATATTGTGGGAGGTGTTGGTACGTTTGAATTGAGGTCCTGAGGGTCTCAGGTGTGTTTCGGTTGAGTTTTGAGCGAGTCCAAGCATCACTGAAAATCAAACAATGGTTCTAGTACTTAAATATACCGTGAGGCGGAGGTTTTTACCGTACAGGAGGAGGTTTTACTGCTGGGTCGGAGGTTTTACCACTAAGGAGGAAAAAGGAGCATTGAGGCGGTCCAGGGGAGGTTCGTTGGTCCGACTTCGGAAGCCTATATCTTTTGATCTACACGGAATTTAGAGATGATTCAAAAATGAAAGTTGTAGCCCTTTGTGTCTAGATTCCAAAAAAATAAAGAAATCATAATTTTGACATTTGTAGAGAAAGGTATGCCAAAATACTCAGGCCAATCTGTGCAGCCACCAGAAGCGCGGTCAGCGGTGGTTTTACCGCGGTCAGCGGTGACGGGAATCCGAGAGGTGCACTATAAATATGAGATTTGGGTTTTATTTTATATTTGACCTAGAGATCTCGGCTTTAGCAATTTTTTGAGGGATTTTCAATAAAATTATCAGGGTAAGTGATTCTAACTCAATTTTTGCTAAAATTCATGATTCTAACGTTGGATTTATCATTGGAGTAGAAATTTGGGATAAAAATTTGGGAAACATTTTGGAACTTCATAAAATGAATTTTTGGGATTTTAAAGCCAATTCAGAGTCAAAATTGAGTGAAACTAGTATGGATAGTCTCGTAATTGAATGACTTGTCGGATTTTGAGACTTTGGTCAGATTTAGAGATGTGGGCCCGGGGCCCGACTTCTGAGTTGACTTTTGGACATTTGGTCTTAAGCTTAGCATTTTCTTATGGGATTGATTCCTTTATCTCGTGTTGATTGTATCGAATTATTGTGGCTAGATTCGGAGCATCCAAAGGCCAATTTGAGAGGCAAGGACATTGCAGAGTAGAATTTCATCTGGTTCGGGGTAAGTAATGATTGTAAATGTTGTCCTGAGAGTATAAAGCCCCAAATTTCATATCGTTGTGCTACCTTGAGGTGACGCAAATGCTAGATGACGAGTGTGAGGTCGTGCACTGTTGGGGATTGTGACTTAGTCCGTCCCGTATGACAGTTAAGTTGTGTATTTGATTGAAACTGTTTGATATCATGGTGTTTTGGAAAGTACTACCATGTTTTGGGCTGAATGCCATATTTGGGCCTCGTGCCAATAGTTTTGGACCCTTAGGGGATTTTACTACTATTCCTCATTGTTTTGAATTCACATTTGTACTCAGTCATGATGTATTCTACTGTTTTCATAATTCAATCATATTTACTCCATTTTTTATATATTAAATGATATTTTGGGCTGATCATCTTGTTTACTGTTGCCCGAGTGGCTTGAGAGGTTTCTGACTGAGTGAGGCCGAGGGCCTATGTTGTGAGGATTATCATGGGATCGGGTTGCACGTTGTAGCAAGTTGTTACTGATGCATAATTATGAGGCCGAGCGCCTGATTTGTTATGCCACGAGGTCCCTTGTTATGAGGCCGAGGGCCAGTTTGATTATGCCACGATATGGCTTATCATAGCGCTTGGGCTGTAGGAGCTCCTCTGGAGTCTGTACACCCCCAGTGAGCGCGGTACCTAGTGTGAGTGATGTTATGTAGCCCAAGGGGCTATTATTGATTCATGTTATTGCCCGAGGGGCTGTTCTTGATCCATGTTTTGCCCGATGGACGGTTCTTGATTCATGTTATGCCCGAGAGGCTGATTATGAGTGATTGTGAGGTAGCCCGAGGGGCTGGTTCTGTTGATATTATGCCCAAGGAGCGGTTTATGATACATGATTTTGCCTGAGGGGCTATTTACGTTTTCTATCATTTTTACTCACTATTGTTATCACTCGTTTAAAACTATTGAAAGAAGTTTTAAAGGACGCTTTACTTAAACTGAGCCTGTTTTTATGAGATATACGATTTATGTACTGTTTTGGACATATATTGTTTTATTATAGTTTTATGACGTGGATTACATGTTTTCTTACTGCTCAGTCTTTATTTACTTTTATTACTTACTGAGTTGGCGTATTCACATTACTCCTTGCACCATGTGAACAGATTCAGAAGTTGCAGGTCGTAATGATCAGTATTGATTGCTCTTTCAGTAGGTCTTCGGAGTTGGCAAGGTAGTTGTTTGGCGTTCGCAGCCCTGCACTTCTCCTTCTTACTTTACTCAGACTGTTCTTAGTAATGGTATTTCCGGACTATGATAGTCTTTCTTGTACTCAGTCGGATCTTGTAGTTGCCCGTGACTTTTGATACCCCGATATCGGACTTGTATATCTATTTCACACTGGTTATTTAGACATATATTATGAGATTTCTTGTAAATTAATGACTTAAAAATGACTTTTTTTAGAATAATGGTTTGATTCGGGAATTGTGTCGGCTGACCTAGTTTCACGATAGGCGCCATCACGGCTGGGTCGATTTTAGGGTCGTGACACTAAAGCAATTGGAACACCTATGAGTCCATCAACCAATTTTGATAAAGATGAGAAAGGAAAATCAGTGGATTAAATCAAGTACCGTGGAATGATTGGATCTCTGCTATATTTAACTGCTAGTTGACCAGATATTTTTTTAGTATGTGTAAATATGCCAGATTTCAGTTAGCTCTTAAGGAGTCACACTTGACTGCAGTAAAGCGAATAATTCACTTTCTTACCGGAACTATCTCTCATGAACTAGGGTATCCACGTTCTAACATGTTTAAACTTGAAGGATTTTTAGATGTTGATCTTACAGGTGACAAAGAAGACAGAAAAAGCACTAGTGGAACGTGTCAATGCTAGGAAAAACATTAATCTCCTAGAACAATAAGAAACAAGGATCAGTGGCTTTGTCCACAATCGAAGAAGAATAAATTGTCATTGGACAATGTTGTGCTCCATTACTCTGGATATCTCATCAATACAGTGACTTAAATTATCTTTTAAATCTATTCAAATATTTTGTGCAATTCTAGTGTTATATGTCTCTCAAAAAATTTTGTGCATCATTCTAGAGCTATGCATATAGATATCAAGCATCATTTTATTTGAGATCATGTTCTTAAAGGAGATATAAAATTGATGTTTGTTAGAACTATTGATTAACTAGCAGATATTTTCATAAATTAGGAGAATTAGTTAGCATTATTTCACTTAGCACCAATAATTAGGACCTATGTGTTACTAATTATTTTTACTGACATTTTTTTATTTATCTCCTTATGTGTGTAAGAGTTATTAATTATGCGCCTATGTTTTCCCTCCTTTTTTACATTGATCACGACTCTGCGGAAAGAAAATCAATCATCACGTCTATCACTAACACCTTTTTCTTTTCTGCACTCAACCGTCAAATTCACCCTTTTTAGTTCCCTCCGTCACTCTCACTCTCTCACATTGGTACTATCACTCTGAAACCCTTCTTCCCAACTCATCAATGGCGAAAAACTCCAAAAACCCCTATGCATCCACTAGAATGAGTACTCGCTCCAAAGCAAAACCAATATCATAACCTCCAGAACCAGTCGATTTAGGGTCATACCACTCCGAAGACTTTACCTCTTCTTAGGCAGAGCTCTCCAACAATGTGTGTAGCTTGAATAAAAAAAGCCCTAGGCAAATGCTCCATGGAAGAAAATCTTGAATCCCTCACTCCAAAGAAGCCCAAAGCAGACCTCATGAGTTCTTTAGATTCTAATATCAACTTCTGAGACACCCCAAACAGAGACACCTTCATTGCATTCAAGGATAAGCTAATAGCCTATGGTAGGGCTATTGATTTGAACGACATGGAAGCTTTCAACTGCAAGGTGAAGGAACTCTTCAATTTTCAAGGTTGGACAATTTTTCTCTCTCTACCTCCTCTAAAGGTTTATGAAGCCCCGGTTAGGATATATTATGCAAATCTTCATTCTCCAAAACCTAAAAAGTTAGAATCTTTAGTTCTCAGTAAGCGTATTATTCTAGATTGTTCCTTGTTTGATTCAATTTTTCAGTGTAAGCATTCTTGATTTTCTGTGTTGTTAAAAAATATCTGGCCTAAGACTTTGAAATTTCCTTTGACCAAGAAAACCATTGCATAGCTGAGTCACCTACCGATTCCCTTCCCAATTAGTTAGGTCCTAGTGATATTAGTTTTGAAACTCGATTTCTTGCACACATTATGGCTACAACCCTTCTTCCCCGTACTGGTTCATTCTCTACCTTCTCCCAATAGGATACCTTTCTTGTTAATTGCCTTGTGACCAAGCACAAAGTTAGGTTGTCCTCCTGGGTTATCAACTTCATGATTGAGAGAGTTGATGATCCTACAGGTCTTCCATACGGTATGGTTATCACCAATCTTCTCTAAGCACACAACATCTCTTTCCAACTATCTCCTTGTTTCAGTCACCAGATTTTACAACTCCAAAGCCATTAGCCGCATGGGTACTTGGGTAAAGAAGCAAGAAGGAGAAGGTAAGGTTGTTCAGACTAAATCCGAAGCCAAAGTATTTTTTTCTCATCGTAGTGTTTGTGACCCTGATCTTGTGAAAAAAGTTAACCACTACTGACAACAAACTGACCATCATCAAGGATCTGCCAGTCTCTACTCAATCGACCATTGGAGATATTCATGATATCTCCAAGGAGACAAGTTCTGATGTGCCCAAGATAAGAGTTCAGATTCTTAAGATAGCAGAGAACGCAATCAAAGCCTTCAAGGAAGTGTATGACAGGATCGATAGGATATCAGTCACCGTGAATGCTAGCTTTGATCGTCTGAATGAGGCTATCTGCAATACTCTCACATCTTTTCTGCGTCGCTCAGTTTGTGAATGGATGGATGTTTAAGACAACTTTTTTGTTTGTTTTGGACTGACTTTCCAGTATTGGGTTGCATTGTTAAGACTATCTCAACCCTAGCATAACTAACTAATTCACTATTGCTTCTTTTAATATATTTTTGCTAGTATAATGCTTTTTGTTGATGCCAAGGGGGAAGAATAAGTACAAATTTTTGAATGGCTGCCAAGTTGAGGGGGGTTCAACTATCACACGACCACAATGAAGATATCCAGTTGAGGGGGAGTCGACTACCGCAAAAGAAGAGTCTTTTTAATATGGACAGGGAAGTAAACTGCTTTTATCTGTTATTTGGTCATCATAAAGGGGAAGATTTTTATATCCAAATTTTAATGATAAAAATTAACATATCTTTATTTGTAGGCCCATTTCAGGAGCAAAGGAGAACGAGAGAAAAACTATCTGGAAGACGAGAAAGGAAGGAGTAAAAGAAAATAAGGAAAAGATTTGTAAAGATCTGACAACTCAGGCGAAGGAAGAAAAGAAAGGAAGCTCCAAAATTAGAGGAGTCCAAGACTGGCACTGCTGAGAATCTGCCTAACATAGTCACTGAAACACCGAAGATAAGTATCTTAAAGGAAAGTTTTTAAACTCCAAAATCAAAGGACTAATCAAAGGTTGGTTGCTGAAGTGGGATTCGCTCGCAGAAGCAAAGCCCCGCCGATCAAGATTCAAATCAAGGAGGCTCCGCACTTATTGTTGGAATGAATCAACTCTGATTCACTCCAAAGATCAATTCCCTTGGGACTTCAAATCTGAAGATCTGCCGCAATTAAATCAAAGCAGATCTCTCAAGGTGTATATAGTACAAAACGACAAAGATTGGTCATATATGTTGTTCTACTTTAAGCAAGTATTGTAATCTGAGTGAGATTTACTATGTAACTAGCAGAGAGAAGAAAGAGAGAAATATATTGGTGAGGCATTATATCATAGTTACAACATGTACGAAGTTTTCAAGGAGCTTTGGAGAGAGAACCCTCTTATAACGCAAGGGGACTGGAGTAGAATTCACATTGAATCCGAAATAGTATAAAAATACTTGGTGTCTTTAGTTTCTGCACTTTACATTCTGTCTTTAATTTTTACCTCGCTTCCACTTATAGTCGATTAACAATTCACAACCCCCCACCCCCCCCCCCCCAACCCACTTTCAGGTATTGTATTAAGCACCATTTATTCATATGTCATAAGGCTGAGAGTTAACCATGTAATATAGATAGGCCTATATTATGTCATCGTTTAACATCTGAATGTTTATCGCTTCTCCTGTCCAGTCAGGATAAATTTACGGCTAATTCTGTCGAGAATCTAACATGTCATTATCAATTTGAATAGCTAGTGTTGGAAATATGCTCCAAACATCATCTGGCAAACTTGAACTGAAGGATCCATACTATCGGATACTGCAATCAGTGGTTAAACTTCACTCTTTTTCTCCCCATGTCTAAGTTTGCAAGTGTGTAAAGCTGTATATTTCTCGTGAATTTGAAGCTACCATTTAGTACTCGAGGGTAGGGATATTCTTATATTCTTCAGAACACAGCTTTACGGTATGGTGAATTCCGATATTACTGCAAACACCACCATATGGTGTGAGTCGAACCAGATCACAAACTAGTTAGGCTTGGATTATGCTTGACTGATTATCCGACGAAATTCAAAAATAGCTAGATTTACAAGTGGTAATAGAAAAACAACCACAGTTTCAAACCGAAATTTAGCCATTTTTCATGTAAAGATAAATTTGAACGAAAACACTGTTCAAAATCCGAAAAATATTCCAGTATAATATACTGGAGTTCCAGCATAATATACTGGAGTTCCAGCATAATATACTGGAAGTTCATACACATGTGCTCTAATCTCCAATATATTATGGTGAAACTTTTCGTATGCTAGAGTTCCAACATAATATGCTAGAAGTTCATATACAATAAATTTGTTGTTGTTTGTTTTCATATACAGTACACCAATCTCCAGTATATTATGCTGGAACTTTCCGTGTTGTAGCAAAATAGTAGTTATTTTTCAATGATTTTGCAAACACAGACAATTTTACTGGTTAGCCCGTGCTATTTTCACCTGATTATTTCATAATGGAAACTCAATATAACAACTTTTAGCAATTCGTAAATACCCCACAATCCTTAGTTTTACGCAGATACAGAGGAAACTAGATTACTCTACGCTGGCATGCAGGCCAATTTCCTTTGACATTTTTTCCTTTTGGCCTGTTATTGATCATCTGGCCAAGAGCTCAAATTACCTTTCCATCTTTGGACAGGACACCGAAAAATACAATCTCGAGATGAAGATGGTTCAGTCTTGACGCAAGAACCCTCTCCTAATTCTGTTGCAGATCTATACAATCACTCTTATAGTGATATCAGATTTTAGGGATGTGCAGACTTTTGTTGCAAGAGCAATTCAAGAATATACACCGGAAAATAGTAATCGAAGTCAAAGATATCAATGTTAGGGTAGCACTGCAAGTGATCGAAGAACGTCACCACATTTTATACAAGGACAAACCATGGGAGAATTTTAAACTGTCAACGACAATATAACTCTTACAACAACTAGAAACTGCTATAATAGTGACTACTATCAATGGGCCATAGAAAAGCAAAAAAGGAGATCTATTAAAATTAATATGTGAAGTCAGCAGTCCACTGTAAGACAGGATATTCCTTGTATCATTATTTCTCTTTCAGCCTTGGTTGAGGTAAATTTCTCTGCAGAATGAAGAGTATAAAACTTAGTAACCTGTTTAAAATCGAAAAAGAAAAAAGCGACTAGAAGTGATAATCACCCTTGCTTTTCATCCCTTTAATGCTTTAAGTAACGATGTGGTTAGTTAATTGACAATTTGACACTACCATGACTTTTGAGGGACAAATATCCCAAGAACTGCGAGTTTTTAGTAGTACAGGACAGCGCCTAATGATTGCTTCAGTGAAGAGGCTGTGATGATTTACCTGAGCAGATATAGACTTTATGATTGTAATCAACAAACTGTTTCCTGCTACTTGGCTCACTTGCCTTACAAATTCTTGTGCAGTGGTCTTCCCCTTTTGACGATCATTGTAATATTCTTTTATCAACCTGATAGCATGAGAAGGCAATATCCTTGATAATCTAGTGATGAAAGCATCAAAGGGAATCGTTAAATTTACATTCTTTGAAAGAGTTGGACGATCAAAAACTCTGCAACTGACTATGACTTCAGGGAAGACGTGTGTACTTAGGCGACTACTCCATACTATATACGTTCTTGGAGATGTGAAACTGTCAACCCCAAAATCAATATCCTCAGAACTTGGTTGACACTGTCCTGAACCAGGAATTACTAGTTCCGATCTTCCCAATACCAATTTGCAAAGCAATAAATGTCTTAGTCCATCTTTGTCTTGAATAGCAGTTTGAAGACAATCAAGAAGGTAATCATGAGCAGAAAATTGAACTCCATGGCAATAACTTGATTGAACAAAACCATTAGAAATTATGTCAATAATTTTTTCCTTCGAAGTTCCCAACCAACCGAGCTTCTTACTAGCATGCCCATTGTATTCTTTCTCCATGGCTTTTGCAACTAGAAGGAAAGATTGAAACCTAGTTTGCGAAACAAGGATGGAACGAACATTCATATGAATTGCCTCAACTTGAAGTGATGATCCAAGCGCACCTAAACCAGATACAAACTTGTCTTTTACAACTTTATACACCGTGTGGTCTTGGTTGAGTCGCACCAAGTCATTATTACCAAATAACTGAGCTCTTTCTTGAGTTTTACTGCATGAAACCCCACACATTCGATCTGGAGTTGTTGGACTCGGTACTTCAATTTTGTTATGAGGGTTGGTGCTTGAGCTTGCACTTTCAGCTGGATCTTCAAGTCTGTGCCTTTTTGCGTTTAGCTTGTTTGGCATCATGGTTAGTTCTGGTGAAAAGATTGTAACAAAAATCGGAGAGAAAGGATAAATTCCAACTACTAATATATAAGAGCTAAATCTGCCTTTATATAGTATGAAAGTAAGTGCAAATCCTTCTTTTGGGAAGTAAGACTCTTGAATCCTAACCAACATGGAATTTGAATACCTTTCCTTTTTAAGGACATACGGTTAAAATAGCTAACCTTCTAAATTATGCTATGAAACAGAACTTGTGTCTGTATATTTATTGTCCTAGTTTGACTCGGCACTTAACATAAAAGTAAAATTGAAATTAGACGAGATCCTATAGGAATTAGGAAAAAGTTTTCCCATATTACTTCTGAAGTAGTACTAAATTCCCAATTCAATTTATGAGGGTAAAAAAATTTTCTTGAAACAATTTTTTGCTTTGGTCCGTATCAATGTTGGAAGTATAATTTGGAATATCTCTAAATTCATTGAATTCGAATAAAAAAAAATTAGTATAAAATGTTCCATGGTTTACCATAAAATATGTACTATTTCCTTCTTCTTCGATAGCCTAAACAATTACATTAATCCAAGAAACTAGGAATTTATTATCGTGATTTTCTTGTTGAACCCAAATCATCATAGCCGGAAAATTGAAAAATTGACGAATAAACAAGATTTAATCAAAATATGTTATCCACACAAAACAGCACAAGTAAAAAAAAAAAATTCAAAAAACGCAAGTAACACCCATCGGCAAGTCAAGATCTCAGTAGATTGCAAACCCAGATAATTAAATGATGAGATTTGGTTAAATACTCAATAATTTCGACAAAGTTCTCAGTTTTCATAAACAGAAAGAAGAAGAAGGTGGAGAAAGAGAGCAGAAGAAACCTGGCAATTAGGATGAACTGAACTCAGAGATTCTATTTCTTTAAAATTTCCTTTATATAATTGTATTTCTTGAACCAACACAAACGGTCATATAACCAAATGGCGGGCTTTCTGAAAATTGGTTGCAATTGAATTTATTTCGAAAATTTTCATTTGTTTTCCCTTTTTACTGTGGATACCACCAATTAAGCTTAATTTTTAATAGGAAACTTTTCTTAACATGGAGTTTGAGTTCTTGAAACTTGAAAGAGTTTCTATAAACTGAAGAGCTATGAGTTATCAAGAGAGAATTACTTGATCTCACAAACAATTACTATATCTCACAAACAATTACTAGTAAACATTTAAATGAGACTTACCATAGTTCAATCTTTAAGGCCCACGTAGAGCCCTCATATGGGCTTGACCCAACTCAACCCGTGATTTAATATAGTTAGGCTAATATTTTTGAAATGCTTTTAAGCCCGTAATTCATGAGGCTTGACAAAGGTTGGGCTGAGCCAGCCATGTACTTAATAACGTATTTAATTAAAAATATAAAAAAAATTATAGGGAAATAAAAATAACAACAAGACTAGTCTATTCTCAAAGTGGTAATATTTTTATGCGAAGATAAATATTTGTTGTTCTTAAAATATTAGTTATTTCTTAATATTTAACTAATTAACATTGCACATAATTATATATTTAGATGAAAATAAAGATGTTAATACATTGTTGTTTCACAAGAGGATGCAAATGTGTTTGATGAAGATGATTTGTTGGTGTTTGATGAGAATAATCTTTCAACCCGACCGTAATTTATTGAATAATAGCAGCCGGTTGAGATATTGAGTTTCTAATTTACTGTTATTGCCTTCCTTCCAGAATTCCCAAACTGAAAAAATAGTAAGCATATACGTGACGTAGCCAACTTGAGATTTCCTGCGAGATTTGTTAAACCGCCGAGACTGAATGGAATCCGTTTGGAAGGATCTTATATTGAAAAGGCGATCAAAATGGTTCCAAACCTCCATAGCAAGCTCACTCTTGATGAAGAGGTGATCAAGACTTTATTTATCATGCTCCAAAAAGCACAAGCATTTGCTTGCTAATCTTATACCTTTTGTCTGAATTTATTCCCAGAACTGATTCTGAAATCCCCGCATACAAAGTCAAATAAGAGCTTCCACGCAAAAATGTTAATTATTGTAGGAGTGGCTTTATCTCGGACAAATTGAGTCCAAGCTTGAATGCCTATTCGATTTCTTATCGATTCCCAACCAGCTTTGAGAGTAAATGAATCACTACGATTCTTTTTTATATCCCCCTGTCCTCCTGATGAGATGTGAATATACCACTATTCCTGATATCATAAACCACTCGTCGAGGCAAAAATGCTTCGATGTCATTGAAAAAGCAGTTTCCATGTGCGCCAAGCACATCTATGATTTTGGAGAAATAACTAGTAAAGGAGTTAGCCTGGTCAATAAGAGGGAGTCATACTTTGGACTGCTTTTTTTAAAAGAAAGTATCTGAAAGCCCCTATGGTTTGCTACATCCAAACCTAGTTGTCAGGACTTGTAGTGAAATCAGTTCTATTTTCAAGCAACCCCACCAATACTTAAGGGCTCATAATGGTGGATTGAAAATGGAGCTAGCACTGATTAATGGTTCCACCCCTGGCTCTATGATATTCTTCTCATTGAAAGTACCCCCCTTCTTATTAACGAGGTAAACTTCATACGAAAAGCTTTTGAAAGCTCTTGAAAATATCTTGTAGTAGGAGAACCCAGAGCCCCTTCCTGAATAGGTAGACACATAGTATCAAAAGCTATCTAGTGAAGCTTTATTTTGTCTTCATCATCGCCTCACCAAAAGTTAGCTAACATTTTTTCCAACTGGTCAAGAACTTCCTTTGAAACTGAAATCCCTGCAAGAAGTTGTATAGGCATCGAGAAAAGAATATGTTTGCAAAATAAGCCGCCCTCTACTGGATAACAATGCTTTCATCTCCTACCACTTTATTTTATACTCTATCTAGAAGATGAGAAAATTTATTTTTTAGATTTAAATAGAGGTAGTCCTAGATAAAAAATATTAGGAATCAAAGCAAGGAAAGTAGCATTGATAGAACGGGGGACCGCACCTTCAGCGAAGAAATAAGGTGACTAGCCGGAAGTTTTTGAAATCCCAACAATATTTTCTATATAAACAGAATCCAGAAAGCCATCAGGCTTTAAAGGATATGGGAGACCTTTTTTTGGGTTAGTGTGCGCCGACATGCTCAAAATTACTTTTTTGAACTTCTTTCATATTATGAGGGCTCGTAAGTATCTTATTATCTTCCTCTGTGACTAGAGAGGGATGGTCATCTTGGACGTAGAATGGAGTACTTTATTTTGTCAAAATCTTTCTGGTGGGCTTCATCCCATTTTCATGTTAAATTTTGATTTAGAAATTTGTGTATCGGCTCGCAAGTGGTTATACAAGAGAGTCAAAGTCTGATGGGACTATTGATCGCTACAAGGCTCTTGTGGTAGCCAAAGGCTACAACCAGCAATAGAGTATAGACTATGATAAGACATTCAGTCCAGTTATCAAGATGTCATCAAGGGCGATTAGGTGTGACTTGCTTGATAAGGTAAAGACAAGACATCCCTCAAAGCCCCATTGACGCAAAACAAGTCGATTCCTACATTTTTAAATTACCATAAGCTCTTAGCTACTTAGCTACACTATAGGATCTAAAGACATTACTTGACTAAAAGAGTGCTTATATTATGGAGGTTTCCCTTTCCAGCATTTGACTTTTATACAGGTCAATCATTCGGTCCTCTGGGGCAGCAACCCGGCCGGTATACACCCCACAGAGGAAATTGTGCTATGAGGTGAGTAACTATATTCAATAATTATTTGCCACGGGACTAATCTATATAGTGGCTTATGCCCTTATTGGGCTTCAAGAAGCATTAGAATCCTTTATTTAACTTACGGGGCAATCAAGGAATAGAAGCTACCATCCTAGGGGGAGTATCTATTATCTCTCTACCCAGCTCCTCGTCTAGCAGCCAAGAACAACAGGGCTACAACACTCATGTTGTTGAATGATTTAGGATCAGATAAGAAAACCAATCCTAGAAGAGAGGCTCAATAAGATAAGTTAATCGGAGTTCCCGGAAGGAGGTCCCACCATTTACTTGACTCTTACAACCTTTGTTGGTTTTGGGAGACGGGGATCAACTTCCAAGACAGGAAAGAGCGATCAATCTATTTATTTAACTGAACCTAGTTTGCGAGAAAGAGTCCTAGGGTTCCAAACCTTTGTTTTGCACCGAGAATAAATCAACAGAATCGTCTAACGAAAAGGTACGCTGGAAAGTAGGAATAGAGGAGGCACAGGCCTGCCATTAGAAGAAACCAAAGGCAATTAGTTCATCTTTGATTAGGTAGCCCGGTTAACCAGACCAGCTGGAGGGACTTCCTACCATAAAAGGAAAGGAAAGACTTGGGACCTGTGCTCCCTAACTTGGGAACTCATCTTATAGCGAAGGGAAGGAGCCGCTTTTTAGGTGACACTGCTATAGTGAAGAGTGAACCAAGACTCTTTTTATTTGAGATTTACCATGGGTTTCTGCTTCATTCAAGTCTTAATTCAAGGAAGGACAAGTCCTTATCATCCCGATCGGGATAGACGGGCCTGCCTCGCTGCGGGTCAGCACCTCGGGCTCTCTTTCTGCTTTCTGTCTGTCTACAAGCGGAAGGCGTTAATGAAAATGTTCAAGTAAAATAGCCATCAAATGCGAATTGATGTTGAGATGGAGTCCTTACGGAGGTACTTCTATTATCAGATGAGGCAGAATCAGAACCTGGAGATCAACCCCAAGG